>QLOT01010362.1:0-75293 GCA_003313875.1 Russula aff. compacta | reverse complement strand
AGGCCAGCCGCTCCAGTCTGATGGGGGACACACCTCGTTGTCTGGCGGTGCTTCTGTCACCTCTCAGTCGTCGCAGTCCCATAGGACCCACCTTCCCCTTAATGCTACGCCTACAGTGTTGCCACAGAATGTTGATGCTGGACGAGCTGTCGAGGTCGCGACTCGGCATCCTGGGTCTCCAAACATGAAAGATGTACCGGAGCTTCATGCTGAACCAACGGTGATATTTCCTCCGCCGGTGCAACAGCCCCAGGTACAGCTAGATAGAGGTAGCCCTGAGTCGCCCCCTCGGCCTCCCCCTAAGAGCCCTCTGAGGTCATCGCATCATCGCGAGTCGGCACGTTTCCAATCTAGTCCTGCGCAAGCTAATTTTGCCGCCACACCGATAATGCCTGCGCCTAACATCGTTTCTGAGCCCGAACTTGGAAAGGCCTCGCGCACAGAAGAGCGGGCACACCACGCAGGTCCACCTGCAAATATACGCAAACTCCCCGACCCCCAGACCCCATCTGCCGTCTCCGACCGTCTGCCCAGGCTCCGCACTTACGATGCTACCTCCTCTGCGAACGATGTGCATTCCTCCCGCCGTCGGGCTTCCATGGGAGTGGCGGTACCGACGCATACATCTATCCCCAAGCCAGCACGGTTGCTTCGCTCTAAGGGCGGAATGTCACCCTTGCTTTTGCGCCGTTCTTTACCCTTGGATTATAATCTTAGTTACCTGCCAGATGCACGTTCCCCGCCCTCCGTACCTCGCGCAGATCAGACTCTTTCACGACATCAAAACTCCTGATGACTTTACGACTTTGATGACTTTGACGATATATTTTTTTGTAGGCCGAGTGTGTAGTCGGAAATCAAGTTACCAACCTTTTGTAGGCATATTTACTGTGAAAAATTCTTGCCTCGAGGAACTGTTTGCCAAATTAGTCGAACAGAGATTTGATTAGTCAGCACAGTCGCCAATTTTGCGCGTCACCGTCTTCGGGTTCGCAATCACTCGCTCATGGGACTTTCAGGTAGGAGAACCAAGCAGCGAATCGGCAAGGACCCCCGTAACCTCTCGTGGGCAGATGGTACTAGTTTAGCTCTTCCAAGCTGGTTTCTTCCTTATCCCTTTTGCAAACAGATGCCAGTCGCTTCGGGCAGTCCTACCTTGCGAAATTCGGATGGGACCCATCCAAAGGTCTCGGCGCGTCTGGAGAAGGACGTACGAGTGCGATAAAGGCGAGCCAGAAGTTGGACATGCTCGGAATCGGCATGCAGCACCAGAATAACCCCGACGGCATCGCGTGGCGGCAGAACCGAGACTTTGAGAACCTGCTGCGCAGACTGAATGAGGGGACGGCGAACGACGTAATGGGGCCTTTCCATAAGGCGCGCCAATCGTCAGAGTCGCTTGGAGGAGGAGAGGAGGAGGCTGTGAGTCTCTATGAGGCTGGGGATTTGGAGAAGGCGAAAGATGACGAAGATGGCAAAGACGTGATGACCGCGAGAAAAGAGAAGAAGAAGAAAAAGAAGCGCAAGTCCACGGATGAGGTGGAGAAGGATGATGTGGGTCTTGACAAGAAAGAACGCAAGAAGCGGAAAAAATCAAAGGATGGCGATGGACATCATGTTGCAATGCCCGATGGCAATGACGATGGCGAGTCATCGAAGCCTTCCCCTCCTCCTGCTGAAGCTCCCACACACGGATCTGGATCGATAGCCGCTGCTGGTGCTGCCACCGCCGTTCCGATCACAGCACCAGTCCCAGTACCTGTTCGCGCTCCGTACGTCCCTCCACGCCACGTTTCTCTTCGTTCTCCAGACATAGAGACTGATGTAAAGGACCCGTCTCCCGCCTCCCCCTTTCACCCCAACAGCCCGCGCACGCACCGTGCCCGCATCATGGCGGCCAAGCGCATGGCCGCGTCTGACCCTACCGCGCTCGCTGAGATCCTTGGCATTCCGTCCTCTTCATCTTCCTCTCTATACCCGTCCGCTGTCTCCACCCCTACCCCCATCTCTGATCCCACTACCACCACCATTTCTACTGCAATGGTCGTCGCCCCCGCCGCCGAAGAGCAAGACCCGTTGCAAAAGCTGACGACATCCTCCCAATCTGTCGGTGATTACTTCAAAGCGAAGCTCAGCGCCAAGGCGAACGGGGAGCGGCAACCTCGCCCGACTTTGGCCGCCGCTGGTGCTACTGCTGCTACTAGTGCCACCGCTATTCCACGGGACGATGACGGCGATCGTACCGGTTTGGGTTTAGGTGGGAGCGCGTCGCGAGCAACACTGACGGACGGTTTGGATGAGGCACAAGCGCGCGGGGGGATTGGGGCTTCGTCGTCGAGGTTTGCGGCGATGTTTACGCAGGGGCTGCCCAAGACCGACGATGCCGGGGAAGAAAAGGCGTCGGCGGGTGTTGAACTTGTCGTGGTGCATGATGCCGCTGCTAGCCATGGCGATGACCGCAAGAAAAGCCTGAAGAGACGTGCAAAGGAGGAGCGGCGACGAGAGAAGGAAGAACGGAGGCGGAAGAGAGCGGAGGCGACAAGCCAGGTTGAGAATGCGGTGGTCGAGGTGCCCGATGGTGAGGCCACAGCTGAGGGAGCGAAAAAGAAGAAACGTCGTAGATCTGGATCACGCGATAGCGGGTCAAAGGATACCCATCCCTCCGATGCTGGTGGGATGGAGACTAGCCCGACAAAAAAACGGAGGAGTCAAAGGGACAAAAAATCTGCTAAGCACCGCAGACGCGAGGAATAAGACGGGCTTCGCAATAAATACCCTTCTTTTTGACAACTCACACTGTATCTCTCATAGAATAACATTATAATTTATTACTCTGCTTCACACAAACTATAATACTGCGAGGGACAACGAGAGACAGGCGGCCATAACCATCTAAACATTGCCCCAATCCCAGGAGTCCAGGGCGTCGACCAAGTCGCCCAAGAATTTGTGCCCCATGAAGGCTCCTCGGGGCGTTTCGAAAACGCGTTGGATGCAGGACCAGTCCTGGGCTATACGTAGCATTGAGAGTCAAGAAGGTGGACATAGAAACGGCGGTCACCTTGCCGGTCCGTCTGTCCTACCCCCGATGGGATGCGTGTGGACAGCGAAGAGATATAAATCACACCGTACGCGGGCAGAAGCCGCGCAAGGAGTCGGTCATGCATGTATACTGAGCAACGAGTTCTTAGCATACACTGACAGCTGCCCCTTGCAGTTTCCATCATACAGACCTTGTGCATTGTAATATGCACTCCACGGGTTGTCCACCGCCTCGGCTTGGGCGAGCAGTCGCGTTAAAAGACGTCCAGGGTGCAAGTTGGAGTTTTGAGAGAGAACGGAGAGGGAATCTGGAGAGCACGAGACGGGCAGAAACCAGCTTCCGTACCACAGAACGGGCTTTTTACCCAAGACGGCGCGATGGCCCGCGTGGTCGCGCAGTTTCGTCAAGGTTGAGAGCAGCGAGGGCAGGAAGGTGCTAATGGTGGAATGCAGTGCGGCACTCAGCAGTCTTTTCTGGAACTCGCCGTCGCCGTCGTGGGAGGAGGACGGGAGAGGAAGAAGATGATCGAGACGGGATAGAACGTCGGAAAAGGGAGAGGAGGAAAGAGGAGGCTCGGCGTGGTGCTTCTCGAGGGCGCGAAGCATAGAGAGCCAGGTCAAGTTGCGAGCGGCGGCAGAGACGTTGTCTCCCTTGTCCTTCGCTTTATCTCCGTAGCTCCAGGCGGGCGCGGGGAGAGGCCCGCGGTTGAGGACGAGGATGCCGGCTTTGGACGCCACTTGGCGCACCCAGCGTGAGTCGATGACGCGCACGCCAGTGCGTGGGTCAACCAACGGCACGCCGATGCCGAGCTGTGGGTCTGGGTCTTCCTGCGTCGGAGACGGATTCAGATTGCCAGAATGCAGGAATCGCAAGAAGCCGCTGCTTCTGTTTGTCGAAGTGGCAATGTCAGCAGGAGTGAACGGTTCAGGGCCAGGTGGTGGTGGTGGTGATGGTGGTGGTGATGGTGATGGTGAGTCAATAGGATGATGATGATGGCAGAGAGGGTGGAAGGGACATGAGGATGGACCAGGGCATGAAGCGCGCGATGTGAGCACTGTAGCCGTAGTCACCCCTGGTGGTTCTGAAGCGTGCAGAGTCCTGAGGAGAAAAGAGTGCAGCTGGTATAGCGTGTCGTGTGGGCCGACCAGAAAGATGGTCCTCCCTTGCAAAATCCGGCAAACCTGAGCTCTGAGAATTTCCGAGACGGTAGCAGCAGGGCTAGCTGATGGGGCCTGGTGCGGGGGGGAACGGTCCAGGGGTACTTCGGTGCGTCTGAGATGGGAGCGAGAGTCATCAGGGTCCTGGTACGTCAGGCCGATGGATAGCGCTGGGTGAAGAGCTTCGTCTAGGAGGGCGTCGACGAGGCTGAGGGTGCCGCCGGAATGCGAGATCGCGTCACGGTTAGAGGGGCGATAAAGAACAAAGAAAAAGAGAGAAAGCAGGAGAAGGAATGGCAATAAGAGCAAGCGAACGAGAACGACACGACGACGGAATCTGTGGAGGCGCATCTGGTAGCGAGAGAGCGTCCGAGGTGGTGGCAGTGAATGAACGTAGCGAGCCGCGGACTGCCACCACAGCAGCCAGTGCAGTGTTATGCGCTAGTGTTACTTTTTTTTACTGCAAGCCATCCTGACAAATGGGTCTGGATATCTCCCTTTTGCCCGTCCACGTACTGTACACAATCAATCCCACAAAGCCCAATTAGAGTCGTTCAGCGTCCAGCGCCCACGGTCAAAGGCTTAATCGCCGTTGTGTATTGTTGGTTGCATAGCTTTCGGGGCCACGGCGATGAACATGGCTAGGCGGCGCCTGTGCAGGGCTGCGCGTGCGATTCGGTTCGGTCGGACGGACCTCGGACTCCTCGGGAGTGGGCCGGGATCATTCCACATCGGAGGGCTTGGCGGACACGCTCGTGCGCACGGGGCAATCGCACCGCCGCGCTCCCGTTGATCGCGTGCAACCATCGCAACACAGCATGACATGACATATAAACCACATGCCCTCGGCCCTATTCATCCCTCACTCTCATCCTCCCATCCATTCTCCCATTCTCCCACTCCTCCCTATTCTTAGAACGCAGGCATGGTTGCCCGTCACTTCTTGTGTTGCTTGCCCTTGCGCCTTGGCACCCTGCTCATCTCCTTCTTCCAACTCGCCCTCTGTGGACTGATAGCTGCCGGGGGTTGGTATACGGTCACAAGCGGCATGCGTACGTCGTCACACTTACATTCCTCCTCCTGAAATTCTCCTGAAATTAACAATGTGTTTTTTTTACATCAAATAGGTGGTCGTCTTCCAAGCCATCTAAAAGCAGTTATTATCGCCAGTGCCGTGTATTACACTGTGCTCGCAATAGCTGCTCTCGTGGGGTAAGGCATATGCCATCTACGCCGCAGCGTTAGCTCATGACTCTAAAAAATTTCATCACAGCCTTCTCGGGACGCTCGGACGCAAGGCTAGCTTACTCTCGACTTACGCATTTTATCTGTCTTGGTCGATAGGCGTGCAGCTCGTCATCGATGCCGTCTACCTTTGGGCATTCTTCTCACAATCCCGCGAAACACTCATCCAGCGCTGTATCGATGGCTCAAGCGATCACGACATTCAGAATATATGCAATCAGTCGTTCGACCAAGGAAAGTGGTCCTTCGTGGCCAGCATGGTCCTTGGGTTGATCATCCAACTTTGTGAGTATCCTTTTGGCTCATCTCCGCGCCGTGCTGTTATTGAGGGATTCTCCTAAAGGGGCCTCGTATATCGTCACCTCGTATGCACGGAAACTAAAGGACGAAAAGGCGTGGAGAATTGGTCAAGGTGTCGGCGGCATTTACAACACTGGCCCGAGATACATGCACGTACATCAGGACGACCACGAACACCACATCCCCCTTGCTGGCTCGCACCCCTATCCCTACCAAGGCACACCTCACTCATTCGGGGGTTCTCGTGCCGCTGTGTAACATTCTTCCTTTCCCTGCGGAGCAAATGGTCCTCTAATATGTAGGTTACGTGGCCCATTTTATTTATATCGCCCTTTTGTTTAAAATGGATGGACTTTCGCCATATCATATATATCATTCTTTCTGTTGTTGCATCTAACTCGATGATATTGGGCACTTCTTGTCACAGTCGAAAGTTGCCTGAGAACCGGGCTGTGGGTCCCCCAGTCCCAGTGCATCGGGGGCTCCGTCCGTCCGTTCGTCCTGTCCTGGCATTGGATGTGATATTAACGTGGAGCACAACATCGAAAGGTGATCGTGAGATTGAAAGGGTCATCCGCCGGTTTGTTTTGATGAGATCACCGAGATGACCAGCGTACCCGTCCATATGCCTTGGCGTTGAAATTTGGTCCCCGGTTAGCGATTCATCGCAACTACGTCATCAAGTCTAAAATGTAATCGCATGTTGTCCGAGAAGCTCAACCATCCCAGTGAATTCTCCTCGCGTACTCCCGGATTCGCGAGACGTAGTTGTCACGAATCTCGTCGCCCGCCCCGGTCGCCACCTTGAGAATGATCTCGTTCAATGCATTGGATCCAAGGACGTCAACGTGATCACTGGTATTGGCACCGCCTCGGGGGAGTGTTATCTCCGGCTGGTGGGGTAGCTGTCATCGGGTAGAGAGGTAAGAGGGGCCTTTTGAGCGGTTCGACGATCAAGTCGTTACTCTTACCTCCACTGTGGTGACCTTGATCCCAGCGGGGTTCCACCGCTTCCGTTTCCAGCCTTCGGCACACATAGCTCCCAAACTCAGAAGAGATACGGTGCCGTCTCCTTCACCCAATTTGACGCCGTTTCGAACCTGTGTTGAAACGTGAATGAGTGTATACACCAGTGGAATTACCAGCCATTTAACGAACCGTGGGATTTGAGATTTCACTCGTATGGTCCTTATCAATCCAACTACGGGAGAACGGCATGTCCCGCTGTGAATGAAGGCCCTGTCTGGGACAAGTGTTGTCCTTCACGCATACCTCGAGGTCCACTGCCTCGCCGGCATCCCCGTCTTCATAGACTTCCGAGGTGTACCTATACGCGGATAATCACGCAAAGGCCAGAAGGAGAGTTGCCATGAAGCTTGCTCACCAATAGGACCTCTGAACTCAATCCCTTCGTCAGAGCGCGATTTTCTCAGGCCAACCAGACGCTTACCTCAGTTTCCTTGCCGTGACCGTAGATACAGTAATATTGGAGCGATGGGGCACTCGGTAATCTAAAAGCTATGCAGTCGGATGGCAGTTCATCTTTTGGGACGATAGCGTTACATACCTTATCTCTAAAGGATTTGTCCATTTGGTGTGGTCTACATCGTTGCGTTTTAACGCTTCCTCGTCTCGCTCGATGCCATAAGAGTAGTTGTTGGAAATCATTTTCTGAAACGTGTGAGTACCTAGGGGCATGACGCAAAGAAGAGCGGGTCACTCTAAATGTCAAGGGCGTATGCCCTAGAATCCAAGCCCCGGCCTCATCGACAGTCATGTTCTTCAATACAAATTGTGTTTCGCCCTTGTTCGGATCTTGTGTTGCCGGAATCTGCGTTTTCCCTCGCATGAACGGTGGTGTCTCGATTTCCTTGTCATCCAGTGGTATTGGGATTGTCTGACGGAAGGAGATGAGCTCTCCATGTGTATGATCGCCCCCTTCCTCGTCATCCGGTGCAAACGTGGCATTACCCCATACTGCGTTGCCTCCTTTGATCCACATGCTCGCACCGCCTGCCCAGCTGCGGAAAAGGGATTGACGTTCTTTTTTGGAAAAGAATCTCTCGAGCACTGCAAACGCAGGTCAAACAGAATACAGTGAAATGATGGGTTGGAAGAGCAGCCCTGACCATATGCGCCAGCAGGATTCAGATCTACCGTGTCCTTCATCTCCCCCGACAACAACGCGGCCATGGCCTTAGTCTTGAATCGGGGCCCAATTGAGTTCTCCGTTGTCCCAATAGACGCAATACACTCACCACGCCCTGGAGCATGCATAGTTAAGTGGTCACGAACCCCTGCTAATCAGCAAAAGACCCACGAGATGCGTGCCTGCAATGGAGATAATGGCGTGTATGTGATTCTGAAGACCAGTGTCAAACCTCTTTCAGGTCCCTCCACAGAGTTGATGTCAAATTTACTTCAACCCAATCGGGACCCCCTTGACCGTGTGCGGGGGATTCTACCCATTTCATACTGCATCGCGCAAGGGAATCGTCACACGCGCACAGGACATCGTAGGTGTCAAAGAGCTCACAAGTACTAATCTTCAGTCAGCTTCCCCTAGTCAACAATGAGACGCGACGGCGAAGTCGTACCAAAAGAATCTGATTTGGCAGCATTTGCTTCAACCCCAATTAGAAACTTTGAACCACGTACAGTGCTACCCATTGAATGTGCCGCAATGACACACTTCTTTCTTTGCCTCTTTCTGTGAAACAAATACATACGTCAGTCACCAGGCATCGGTCATGGGATGGGGTTCCCCACTTGAAGCCTTCGATGGTTGTCTTAAGTCTCGAGAAATATCCATCACGCTCTTCAAGGTTGTACATTGATAGCCGCCAGTCGTAAGGTGCCAACACCAGATTATTCGTGTCATAGTTAACAACAGCGAGGTTTTCAATGACTTTCGACCTGGTACGTCTTTAGTACGCCATGCAATCCAGCGAGTATGGATTGAGCTTCGACTCGCCAGATCCAATATCCTTGGATAAAACTACTGGCCGCGTCAAACCCCTCCGAAGCTCGAACCTTCACTCCTTTGGGATCCAGGCCAGTAACAGGATCCAACAGAAGCATCGACATCCATTTCTCACGATTGAAAGTTACCTGGGAGATCATGGGGAAGCCTCCCCATACTTTTTGGCGGAAGAAGGCGCGGTATTCTGATGACGTTGACCAGGACTCGAGACTCTGGGCGATAATTCCTTAGTGCGTCATAAACTCAAAAAGAGGTGCCGAAAGAGAAATATACCGTTGAGATCACTCCTGGAATCAAAACCACGGGGTGATTCGCCTCCAAGCCTCTCGCCTTGATCGCTTCCCCCACTTGAAATTCTCGTCCGTCCGTATTTAATTTCCAGGGTTCGGGAATCGTACTGATCAACCTTTTCCACTCGACTTGAACACGCGAAAGGTCTATCTGAGGAAGTGATAGAGAAATATCAAGGTCTTCTAAGAAGACGGAAAAGTGACCGGGTATATCGGGTAAACTGGAGGGCTCTACGAATATGAGTCCCAAAACAACGCCCACTGTAGACGAATGTCAGACGCCGAGCTGAAGAGCAACGCTGTAATGATATACTCACGAATAATGCCCAGTGGAAACAAAAAACGAGGCCTTGAATAGAAGCGGCGTCGATCCTGTAGCAGCTAATGCAGAATGTCAGAGTGTTTGCTCTATGACTGCCGCAGGGGGACACACCCGAGTTTTCCTGCTGCTGCCTGGGCCAGCTTGCGGCGCGCAGTTGACCCCGTCTGAAGATTGGCTGTGTGCATCCGTTTCGCTCAGGTCGGTATGGGTAGCTGTGGAGACAGCACTTTTCTTGGCTTTCGTTCGGTGTATCATAACTTACATGCGCTGCCCAACCCCAAACCGCCGCAGTCCTGGAACACATCCGCGGGCCGAGACAGCCGACAGTGACAATGATTTCAAATATCAATTTGTAGATGGTGCACACGCAATCGCATACGCAGTAAATCGCATAGCCTGGATGTAACATACATGGATGCTAGAATATAACGGACTAAAGCCGTATCGATGATAGTGGACCAGTGATGAGCGTTTATCAAGATGAGAGATATGATGGCGTGTAGGGGGGAGTCAATGATATGATTGTGGTGTCTTATATACATATGGTCCTGCCATTTGTGCTCGCATGATCTGCCAGGCTAGTCATTTGGAGCATGGAGAGAGGTGTCGCTTGTGTGGTCGGTGGTCATATTTGACGGTGCCCTATGGCGTCGGTGGTTGTTATGTCAATTCCTGTTGGCGTTGCCACAACAATTCCGCCCACAAATGGTTGGGTGGGATTCGGCCGATCAGTGCACGAAGAACTTCAAGCCTACGGGAGGCTGTTTGAGATGTTGTAAAGCATGAAACAGGCAACTCACCATCTCTCCTTCTCCTCATCCGTGTCGGTGAAGAAGACGATTTCCAGACTTCTCTGGAAGCGGAGACGGAAGGAACGTTCTACGCCATAAAGACCTTCATACTCGTCGAAACTGCTTGTAGATGTTTGTGCAGAGGAAGGGCTGAGGATTCGGTCACGAGGGTCAGGAATGTCTTCGACTGCAATTGCCTTCCGTAGGTCGATGGTAACGGTGGCTCTCTTGGTTACATCATTGAATGCAACCAAATTTGCTCCAATAACACGAAACTGTCTCCTGCGCCACGTCTACGTGTCAAGATTAGTTCATGCACCAAAAGGCGTCACATGGACATCACGCACCGAGCAGTCACCACCGCTCTGTGTCAGAGTTCCCTCGAAATACGTCATCTTGTGCCAATGAACGTGGCGTAAGCCTCGATGGCACTCGTCCAGACTTTGGGGTAGCTGGCTTGGCGGAACTCCAGGAAGCGGAGGAAGTCTGAAGAACTGTAACACGAGCTTGCCAACCTCTACCGAAACAACTTTCGAACCACTTTCCAGACGCTGGCCAATCAGAGGGTAGCTAGTCTCAAATAGACGAGTGTCGCAACGCGAGGCAATGTCTTTGAATGATACGAAAGCACGTGCCAGAGTGCCATCTGGCTTGAGATACCTCGCAAGATTTTCCTCAAGCACGGTGGGGGCCACTGGCGTGGGCTGGACAACTCGCACGGGTTTCTTCGGAGAAGAAGAGAAAAAGCCTCGCATACCCCCTTTAGAAGCAGGAGGGGCAGGGGTCGGAGGCGGAGGCGGAGGTGCAGGGCTGTTGACTTTGAACTGAGCCACGATGTGTGGATCTCGCCGAACCTTCAAAGCGAGCGTGAATTCGAGTTTACTATGCTCAATGCTACCAGAAAATGTCAGAGGGCCAATATGAATGATGGTTAATACTACAGGGGCTCACAGTTCGAACTCTTGCTCAATATGACAGTCCTTCGCCAAGTTGAACTCGGGCGTTGTTACGAAATGGATGCCGTTGTTGAGTGTGCAGGTCATTGCGGTGGCTTGTCGAGGGAACGGTAAATTGAGGCCTTTCGCATGGAGCACTACAGACGTTACATGTTAGATTCAGACAGCTCCAATTTTTTTGAACCGTTCACCTCTAACAAATACCTTGCCGTGGCTCTTGTCTGGCTTTTCTTGAGAGCGGTACTCTCTTATTTGCGTGGCGTACTCGTTCTGCCGTTTAGTGTCAGCCCCTATATGCTATCACTTAGAACTTTCCATACCATGTCCGAGGGGCGACGAACTGTCCTCCAAGCTCTTCCGCTATCGACATCGCCAGCGCCGTCGACGTGGGAGACTTTATCTGGATCCGACGAGGCATAAATGGTCTCAGTGTGTTGACGTACGTGATATCTCTGGGGAATTGCTTGAGCATTAATCTCCACGTAGCAGCAGCAGGACTTACGCCTTTCGTCGAACCACGCAACTTCCTCAATTCTCTGGCGATGCTCTCCGCCAGTGGGTCCCTCTCTTCAGTCACTACTACGTCAGGAAGTACACTCGATCCTGGGGGGTTCATTGCTGCCAACCTAGCTACCGTTTGCAAATCCTCTGCATCCCCAGTGCTCATGCTACGCCTGGCGCTTGGTCTACCTTGTTGAGGTGGATTTCGAGGCGGAGTCGAGTATCCCATGTCTTCATCTTGTTCACGCTGGCGCATTTCACGCCGCTTCTCAAGGACCATCTGTTCGCGATGACGGATAGCATCCTTTGTTAAAGGCTGGACTTCATTCGATGATTCGCTGGTGTTACGGCTCAACGATGGGCTCATAAAACCTCCTCCGGAGAGCAGCTCTGGTGTGGGCTGTGGTGACGAAGACATCGAATCATTTGGTGTGGCATGCTGGAGGTCCCCATGATCGTCCGGTGGTTCATCCTCTTCCATCGTGGTATCCAAGTCACCAAAAGGTTCATACTTCCAGGCTTTAATGCCATCTGTTGCTGTGCCAAATTTTAGAGACGTTTGGCTACCCTTCATTTTGAGGTTTCGAGGAGACGGATGCGCTGACATGGTCACACCACTCGAGTCTGTGACAACGTCCTGAACAAGGCGTTCCAGGGCGCTTTTGACTTCGTCAATTTCGACCCTAGTCGTCTCCAGACTAAGATCAATGCTTGGGCTGTCG
The DNA here is from genome assembly GCA_003313875.1 of Russula aff. compacta. Lineage (NCBI taxonomy): Eukaryota > Fungi > Basidiomycota > Agaricomycetes > Russulales > Russulaceae > Russula > Russula aff. compacta. The sequence goes on along the minus strand of QLOT01010362.1, from coordinate 62,983 downwards.
CTAGGAAGATTCAAATCGAGGCCCTGAAAGCCAGTGGCACTGACACTGCGTGTGCCGCTCGTCTCTATCTCCGAGTGAGCACGCACGACTACGGAGGGTCGAGGAGGATCAGCGGGTTGAGGATTGGGATCAATGGACATGACACCGTCATGGGTTCCTTCTCGACGCAGGGAAGAGGGACCGAAAGTCCGGAGTAAGGCAAGTGGCATATCGTCCGACTGGATGCTCGTATTAGCGGCGTCTCCACTGATCGTGTAATCCGCCGTGGTAGATGCTTCTGCAGTCTCGGGCATGGGACTATCTGTGGTTCTTTTACGCAGCAGGCGCTTGTGTATGTCTTCGCGATCGATTCTGGGGTTGCATCGCGAAAGGCTCCCATTGCCATCACGATCATTAAGGCTGCCCATGCTGGACATGGGTTCAAGATCTCGAGAGAATGGTGATGCAACACGCGTCGGTGCGGCAAAAGCTGGCGAGCCAGATGTAGAGCGGAATGAAGGGGAATCTTGGTAAGCCAGACGCGGAGTGCTAGTGCGCAACTCAAGAATGGGAGACGCTGTATGAGTGGCTAATGGTGACTCGCTCTGGCCTCTGGGCGGTCGCGGAAGCTCCCTTGAACTAGGTGATTCGATCGATTTTCCATGCGAACCGCCAGGGGACTTCAATCTCAACGGTGGAGTAGACGTCTGAACGTGAGAGTTGGGTGTACCAAGACCGAGCTCTTCTTCGAACTTCAACGCATCAGATACTTGTTGTAAAGCGTCCCTGCTTTCGGATGGTAACTCCGAGGCGCCTTCCGACGACATAAACGAAAGTTCTACAATTTGGACATCCTCCTGCCCTGGCAGACTAAATGGGTCTGTATGGCCACACCCTGGTTTACATTTTAAGCTGCAAGACCGCAGAGCTGATTCACCAAGCTTACCTGCATCATCCACAATGTCTTGCCGATGAACGTTGAGGTCGAATGCCGGTACCAAACTCTCACCACGATCACCGGATGGATATCTTTTGACCTTTGCCGGAGATGGTGAAGGAGGGAGCATCTGAATATCCTCTTCGACTTCATTGGGTATACGATCAGCCCGAGCTCTTTCGGAGTGTGTTGACCGTCCAAGTGGCATGGTGAGCCCGGGTGATTGACCCTGGGGAGGGGTGCTAGTAAGGGAAGGACTCTGCCTAGTGGCGGAAGTGAGGGCTTCGGGGACGTCTAGCGGAGGAGTCGGGTGAGACTGGCGAGAATGTGTAGCCCTGTCGGCATGGTGGGTACGACCATACGGCACCCCGTCTTCACTGTCCATGTGGGGAGGAAAGGATCTGTCCATGGAGGGGGTCTGAGGGTCGGAGACACCACGAACATCTTGAATCATTGAGTCGACCAGCCCAGTTATGCTATCATTTGCCTCTGCGCCTCCGACGGGCTCCTCATAGTCCGCCATCTGGCCATACCCACTGTCGCTATCTTCCGAGAAAAGTTCTTCCTCCAGCGAATCATCCCTCTCAAAGGTAACAACATCACATGTCTCATCGAAAGTCACTGTTTTTCTCCTCTGACGCCTGGGGACATCATGCCCGATGAGTCTTGGCCCATGCAAACGCTTAGAGACTAACGATGAGCGACCAGGAGAAGCTGACGAGGACGGCGTGGGGAGGTGACTTGTGTGGAGGACCTTTGGCGGCGGTGGCGGAGGGGGGAATGGGTCCTCAACTTGGCCGGCCGGATGGCGGAATGGACTCTTGGTGACTGGTTCTCTCTCCATAAGGTCTTGAAACCCTTTGGATTGGCGTCTCTTAAACCCAAGGGGTCGCTCGTTCTCCACATGTGACTGCAAAGAATCAGGACGTGGCCGCTTCTCGCCGCTGACACGACGCGGTGAAGGAGTGTTAGTAACAAATGAAGGACGTGATGGTACGGGGGCGGGGGTGGGAGACGGTTGAGAACGAAATGGTGATTGAGAAACGAGATTGCTACGAGTAAGCTTCGCAAAGGTATTAGAGCTACGGCGGCTGATTTGTGAGGCATGCTGCCGTTGCTGAGTGTCCCTTTTTGCAATACGAAGGGGGGTGACAGACTGAGAAGGCCACTCGGGCTCGGTAGCATTGAGAGGAGGACGATCACGAAGGGGAGCCATCGATACTGTGATGATGTTGTTTGGCCACTTACACGGGTGTCGTTGATGTCGCTGCCTTCGTCGTTGTCGATATCGGTAAAGTGAACACACCGTGGGAACAGAGCGCGCCCAAACCCCCGAACTTTATCATGTGATCGCGTCGCTTGTGTCATCTGACTGTGTCTGTCCATCGGCCTCCGCATTCTTTTGTAAACGGATATTCCCAGCCCCCAATAGATTCAGATGCGCTCTCTACGTGTAAGGTGATACAGGATGCGATACATAGATTATTGCGTTGAAACTATTCATGAAATGTACGTGCAAGTCTTGGAATGGAATAATTAGAAACCGTCACCCAAGCGCTATGGCTTGAATAAGATATTTCGGCGTTGTCTTGCCCTCTCTAGAGGGGGTAGGTCGTCTTCATCCTCGATTAGGCCATCGCTCGAGTTCAGCGAGTGATCTCCACCCACTGCAGCAAAGAAAGACAGAATGATTAATTGGCGTGCGGGAGAGGAAGCTGTCTCACCTGAAGACCCGTCTATTGATTGGTCACTCGCCAACGTCCCAGTCAAGGAAGGACCAGGTAAGGGCAGCGGTGCCACCGTATGAGCTTGTATGCGTGATGAGATGTGTTTGGGAAGCATTGAACGCCGGCGCTGTTTGGGGTAAGCACGCAAGGGTAAACCCCAAGCATTCTGATATGACAATATGGTGTGCTCACCTTGTTGTTTCCTGCTACGTTGACACCCTCCAAATCGACGAGAAAATTCTCTTCTCCAACTCGCCTGCACTGTTCGGCACATTCGACTACCCAGGAAATGCCAATAACAAAGGGTTTCGGCTCGCGCATCAGTCTATACAAAAGAAAATTAGACGTAAGACAGTCAATAACGACTTTTACGAACCTATACTTTGTCAAGGTACTCATTAAGCCATTCTTGTATACGATGTGCGTACAAGATTGCCCAGCACGCCCAATAATCTTATGTCCCCAAGCTAGTCAACACAAAATCATACCAGAGATGGCAGCAAGTGCGGGTTTACCTTCGCACCAAGCCCCCTTAACATATCTACGAAGAGACCCCCAGCATCGTCTCCATCATCTGTTCGTACATCCACAAATATCGTGCACGACTTGAGCACTCTCAAAGATGACGGCTTCGTCGTCGTCGATGCTGCGGCGGCAGAACCTGTTCTGGAAACATGTGCACCGACTCTGTAATCCTTTGGTAATACTCTTGCGGTACTTCGGGAACCTATGGCATCGGAGTTGCTACCTGAACGGAGACCAGTCCTGGTGCTCTGCGAGCTGGATTGCAATCGTTCGTTGGCCTTCGACTTCGAACCGCTAGCTTTCGGGGGCGGTGTTGACGGAAGGACCGCAAGTGTTTGCTGTAGAAATTGAGAAGCCAGTGACGCTCGACGAGAAGCATGTTTCCACATGTCTGTTTGGCCATCTTTGGCCAACGAGCTGTCCGCCCCAAGAACGTGACCATGCTCTACAAAGGCCTCTTGTAATTTCATTGGCTCAACCATATCCGACGCTATTGGGGTTTTGGCTTGATCGTTGCCTTTGAGTCGTGCAAAGGTCACACCAGGAGTCTCACCCGAGGGCAGAGCCGGTTCATCTAAGTTAGCGACTTGTGTACTCCCGGTCTCCTTCACTGGGCTGGCTTCCACAACTGGAAGGCTCGATTTCATGCTGACCTTTTCAAATGGCCGCCCCTTGCCAACGCCTCCATATACGAATCCCCTTGGGTTAGTAAGCGAGTTTTTCCCCACAATAATGCCCGAGTGCAGGTTAATCTTCTTCACTGAAGGACCAGCATCGGTAGAATGTGCAGGAGGAGCAATCAAGGCCACAGGCTTGCTACCGGACGCATGAGCAGTTGAACCGAAACCTGAGACAGACCCGACAGTGACCACTCTTCTCAGAGGCGTAGCAGTGGCCTTGGTGGTAGTCGCGGGCAGCCCATTACCGAGCCGAATGGCACTGTCATCCCTCGCATTGGGAGCACTTCTAGAATCGAGTACCTTGGATGCAGACCGAGTGTCACTATTGAAGCCGAGCGTCGTGGCAGGCCTCGACGGCGGGGGGATCTTTAGCTTCTCCAAGGCAAGCGAAAGATTGGAGAGACCTGTATGCTTCGATGGAGGAGGTGGCACTCCTGACCCCAGCGACGAGGCAGGCTTCATCGGTGATGGCAACTTGGGAAACTGTCGTTTGGGAAGCGACGACGGCTTCAACGGAGAAGAGGGCGGAACTTTCTCGGTGGTCTTGTTCAGAGAAGATGAAGTAGGCATTGCAAATGAAAAGGCCTTCTTGTGAGAAATAGCCACAGACGATTTCTTCGAGATATTGGGTGCTAATTCTGGCGAATCTGAGGCCCGTTTCGCTGGAATAGAAGATGAGACGGGCGACTCTGGAGGAACACCTTGCTGTTCTGTTGATAGATCAGAATTACTGTGTGGATGCAGTTGAAGGGGGTAACGAACTAGCTTTAGTGACCCCATCAACAGATCCCACCCCCTTCTGCTTCCTTGTTGAGGCGGAACGGGTTAACCTGGCCGAACCGGACGACCTCATAAATCCTCTTCCTCCCCTGCCACGTGGAGTAGCAGTAGCCAGTCTCGCCACTTGGGGCAATGCCTCTGCTGAGTCCTTTGTTGTGGCACGCAAAGGAGCAAAAGATGGAGGTTGTATCGCTCGAGGGATACCACTGGGAAACTCTACATTGAGAGAGTGAACTTCAGAATCACCCGGTGGTGGACTGGGGTCACGTTCGGATAGCGAAGAGAGGGCGGAAAGTGGGGACGGAGGATCATCAGAGTAAGAGGAAGGATCACCAAAGGCGAGAGGAATCGGATTGACAATCGAGGGGGAGGTCGGAGGTCGGTTGATAGGTTTGGGTGTAACGTCACTGTCTGGTCCTTCCGGTGATATCTGTGTCACCGCAGGTAACTGAGCGAATGTGAACGTCATAACATCCAGACCAGTGGCCACAGAAGGAAGTTCATTATGGGAGGAAGGTAAGCTCGTGACCTCCGTCTCTGAAGTCTTGCATGATGAAGAAGGGTCTAATTCTCTTGGTGGTGGTGTACGTAACCCGGTAGGGTTCTTATCTGGTTCAGACTTTTCGGATAACGTGTTGACATCCAGTCTGTCAGCCAAAGGGTCGAAAGAGCACGGTAGACTTGAGAAGCGCAACACCTCGTGCACAGGAGGGACTATAGATGCTTTCCCAGGTGAGGGCATAAGTTGCCCAAGATCTCGGCCGCGGATAGTAGGTGAGACAAGAGGAACTGTGTGCGCCCGTTGTTTCGAGGAAGCATTCAGCTGTCCGGGGTTTAGTGATGATAATGAAGACTTCTGATGAATAGCAGAGAAATCAAACGGGCCGCTAGGTTGCCTTGTTTCGATAACAGCGATGTGAGATTGCTCTGTGTACAAGTTGTGGCAAATCATAGTTCACCATCCTCACTAAAGGTACACACCGTCATTATGGTCCCGCTTGAGTCGTTTATATTGTCTTTCAGAGTCTGTCTCTGAAGAAAATCCCAGCTGCTGTTGGGGCAAGGAGGGTCGTTTCGGGGGACGAGTCTTGGGAGGTGAGAGCAACAGTTCATCGTCGTTCTCATCGTCGCCGACGCCGACGTTGGGAGGAGCAGGGGGCCCAAAAGAATCAGTTAGTGAATCTGTCTGTAGATTTCTCCTTCTCTCCTGCCTCGCAGCCCTCAGTGGGGAGATTCCGAAGTGAACTTCTCCGAATTCCTCAGGTAACGCGAGTTGGGAGCGCGTCCGCTTAGAATGGTCCGACATTACGGGAGCCAAGGGTTGTTGGGAGGAGGACACGAGCTACAAGCCCAGAGAAAAACTCGCGAGCGTGAGCAATGTCGAGGACAAACGAAGCAAGCGGATGTACAGTGATGTTATCAGCAAATGAGGTTTACCAATTCAGTTCAGTTCGCGACGCGCTGAACGATTATGTAAGTGGAACGCAGCACCTACACGTGACCCTTCGCCATAAGGACTTTGAAGGGCGAGATTTTTCACGGTTTTTTTCTCCAGCTGTAGATGAGTGTGTTAGCAGCCCTCAAGGTTAAGCCGAGGCTGATTCTCTGTATGAAAGTGCTTAACTTGATGCACTATTAGTGTAAAGTACAGCGTTCAAGCGTTGGTTTTAACGGTCCGGATTTCCCGTGACGAACAATGGATGGAACGGATGGGCGTGTCGGATGATGATGGTGACGATGATGATGGGCCCGACTCACAATATCCTAAAGCGATGTCTCAGAACTCAGAAGATACAACCATCGACTCTTCAGTTTCATAGACATAACCGGCATGCATGGCCGTGGTCTTTGTCGACGCTTTCCCCCAGCTGCATTAACCCTTTCTCCACCCAATCACCCTCATCACGTACGTCTATGAACGTGCACATCGCTCTCAACCGAGCAGCAGCCAACTTATTCATTAAGACAGAACAAGCGCAGAGCAGGCCAGGTCTATTCTTATCGTAAATAAACTACGCACCAAGCCGGTCATCGACACCATTGACTCCTTTCTTGAGTGAGTACTTTTAATTTCGCTGGAATGAGACCGCCGACACTAATAACAACCAGCCATCTCCGGACTCAGTACCCTCATGTAAAAGTGTTCCATGAAGACAGGCCGGACATACCACAAGGTGTAGAAATGTGGCGTCCTGGTGTGTGCATCGCCCCAGCGTACTAAATATGCTTTATGATTCGTCATTACAGGCCCAGGTTCCGAAAAGATTGACCTGGTAATTACACTCGGAGGCGATGGCACCATTCTCCATGCGTCATCGCTGTTCAAGGTCGGAGCTGTGCCACCCGTACTTAGCTTCTCAATGGGGACGCTCGGCTTCCTCCTTCCATTCCGTGAGCGGGCCGTGTTCTGTGTGTCTAACCTATTCAAATAGATGACTGGGGAATTTGACACAGATGTTGACGATTTTTCGAAGGCATTGGAGAGCGTATTTCAAGGGAAAGCTACAGTGCTATACCGAATGCGCCTGTCCTGCGCATTCACTGATAAGGATGGGAACAGCATTGGCACTGAAGGTGAAGGTAGCCGTTTACGATCCTCCTTCGAACGTAATGACTCAGCCCCACCTCCTAGACTGGCAGGTAATGAATGAAGTCGCTTTACACCGAGGATCAAGTCCGCATTTGAACACGATTGATGCATTTGTCGACGGTCAGCATCTCACTGAGGCTGTGGTGAGCACGTCCCGGAATCCAAAAGTATTAAATCACTACAATCCTGTTACTAGTCGGATGGTTTGATTGTTTCCACACCAACTGGTTCTACAGCCTATTCCCTCTCTGCGGGTGGCCCGATCGTTCATCCGTCACTGAGCGCTCTTGTACTTACGCCAATCTGCCCCCGAAGTCTATCCTTCCGCCCGCTAGTTTTCCCTGCCTCTTCCTCCATTACTCTTCGGGTACGTCTTATATAAATCCTATACCAGTGCACATGGCATCCACCTCATAGCCACCCTGTTAACGATGCTCGCAGATAGGTGATCGCAGCCGTGCACCCGGAGGTGTGTCCATGGATGGACAAGCCTCCCATATTCTGAACCCTGGAGAGTCTGTCACTGTCCGTGCATCATTGCACCCCATTCCCTGCATCAATCGGTCGTCGATATCAGACCCCGCTTTCGATGCCCAAGGAGAGGGTGCCGGTCCCGGCAAGGAAGACGACTGGGTCCGGGACATCAACAACCTTCTACAATACAACGCCACTTTCCGTAGCAAGGCACTTCTAAGGCACACTCGAACATAGGTTTAACGTGAAACTACCCATTCACGACCCCAGCCCCGCTGGGGACCGAGGTGATCATGGTCGTGCTGTATCGTCGGATAAGGAACGCATCTGACATTGGATTGGGAAAAAACTTGTAGTCTTCATCTACTCAATGCAACATATTAAAAACTTTGCATGTGTGTGGGTAAGGGTATCGTAAATTAACACCAAGATGGGGGCCCAGTGGGAAATAAGGCAATCATGGATTGTACAGAAAGCAGGTTCTAGTATCGCCGGTTTTGATACGGTTGAGGAGAATGATGGCCTCGAGATGACTTGGGGGTTAAAAGGTCCACAACGCGGGTCGTGAGGGATTGAGGGGGGGATACCGAGCTTGAGACGTGTGACCCATATGAAGCAAGATTTGTCTGCGACCCTTTATTACCCGAATGCCAGCCCATGTCCGAAGCGTAAGGAGGTGGCTCAGAAGTAGAAGATGCCAGCCCAGCCTTGGGCAGTAGGTCCGTCACGTGTACTTCCACGACCTCAAACCGTGTGAGGGTGGCGACAACAACGGGCCAGGCTGTCCGGCCAATCTCTGCAGTCCTGCGCTCATGCTGGTTGCTGAGCGTGACGCGGACCTCCAAGCGGATCCGTTCGCGGTCGACATCTTTAAGCTCCTGAAACGACTCGCGGGCAATATCGATAGCATGCTAGATATTGTGGAGGATGGAGGAGAGTCCATCAACACGTGAGTGGGAGATGGGTGGGGGGGGAGAACAGAACTTACGTCGTAGGACTCGCCTGGGGTGACGTACACCAATCGTGAGCCGTAGCAGTACGTTAGGATGTCTGGAGGTGTCCGGGGTGCAGCGTTCGAGGCTGACCCTGAAGGAGCCAAGGAGTTGGATTGGGAATATGTTAACGTGGAAGGGTAAGGCATGGCGAGGTGGGAGGGAAGTTAAGAGACGTTGTGACCCCTGTTGTGGGGATCCATGGGCCCTTTATAAGAGACAAGCCCTGATACGGTCTGTCACGACACAGACACAGGCCAACACATTTCGCAACAGCCTCAGCCTCGCTCAGACCCTCGACCGGGTGCTCAGGACAGCTAGGCACTGGCAAAACAATGGAGGAAGAGAGCCGACCACCTCTAAGCGGAAATGGCGAATCAGAATGGCGGACACAGATACAGCGCCTCATGCGCGCTAACAATGCCAAGCACAGCCACGAACGTAGAGACGTCGTACGGCAGTACACCGCCATGCCCTGCCAGCCCGTTGCTATATATGGTCGACTGTGAGGGTTTGTATCTCGCATCGCTTTGTTGCATTGCATGCTGTGTCTGGCGGTGGTAACAGTTGCTTCAGTTCGATGACTTGGATTTCTATTCCGAGTTTAATTTACTGTCTGTATATGGTTTCGAGTCACCGGCTACGTACAAGGACACACAGTACTATAACTGTGGCCGTACAACCTAGAATATTCTTCTAGAAGTCTTCACATCCACAACCTCACCTTACATTGGCTGATGGATCGATACCACAGCATGAACCCACAGACTCCACCGAAAAACTGCGGGAGGTATCTGCGCGCGCACGTCGGTTCAGCACAATTGCTAAGACACCCCAGAATTACTGCAAGTCAAGTAACATCGGACATCGACACGACTTCGGCAACTGAACAAGTTAGATGCTTTCATCCAGTGCTGAAAGGACGTCGAATATGCTCTGGCCTCGAACACCATGCACAGCCGTTCCGTGCGCTGGTTTCGCCCGATTCTCCACTATTGTGCGATCTCTCTTCTTTCTCCCGCCCTTCTCATGCGCAAACACACCCTCCAACCCATCCACACAAGCATCCCACAAACCAGGCGGGATATGTGTGTCTTGAGTGACCCCATTGGCAAGGAACTGGTGGAATGCCTTCCCAGAAAAATAACGTGCTGGGTTCGGTACCTTGTTCGTCAAATGTAAGACTTGAGAAAGCATCTCCACTGCGTCGAATGTAGCGAGTATCTGGGCCGTAAGCTGGATGCTACGGATCTCTAGCGGAGGGGTGGTTGGCTCAATCAACGTGCCACCAGGCCAAGAGAAGGACACCAAGAAAGCCTGGGCCTCCCTAACCGTCCATTTCTCCATTTCTCTCTCAGTGCTAGGCTGTGCCTTATCGGCTCGAATGGCGAGGCGGTTTATGATCCATCTCAATGACACGACGGCCATTAGGTATTCCGATGGAAGCGCCTTGACTAAAGGCTTGTTGGAACCCAGTGAACGTAAAAAGACTGTCAGGCGGATGTCTTCATCTTCGAGTTGAATAGGCCGAGAGATGGGACCATTTCCAAAGTTAATGTCGATGTCATGAGATGACAACAAGGTGGAAAGTGATGGTACGGATACAGGCTCTTCAGCGTGCCGAATGCCACGGCGAATGTGTTCAGTGACGTATTTGGGTCGGATACTACGCGAGGTTGTCGTATGAGATGATGACGTCGACGGAGGCTTTGCGCCCATAGTAAGCTCCTTGAGTGCCCCTTCTAGCGGGGCAAGAGGGTTGCTGGACCCCATGTCTTCATCAGACTCTTCCTCAACGACATCAATGATCTCGTCGTCGGAAACTTCATCCGTACTAGTCTCTCCTAATCCGGTCCCCTCTGGATCAGTACCGTATTCCATAAGACCAATCCCGTCATCCAAGAGTGAATAAACCCACTCCCGGATCGGGCGTCCCAGACTCCGGGACACGGTCTCGACATCCGGGTTCTCCAAGAATAACTCTGGCCATGCGGTTCCGGTGCTCAAGACGTCCATCAAGCCTGGAGAAAAGTGGCCGTGTCGATAAGCCGAAATGTATAGAGAACGGACTTGCTTTCGGGCTTCAGCCCCGTTCTCTGTAGGATGATCGGATGTAGGGCGAGAAAGATACCCTACTAGCGGGCAAGAATCGGTGTCATGAAGGACACAAGGAAAGATCGATCCATCCCCACGATCCTGATATTTGGGAATTGTGTATTGCAACGCAGCATCGGCCGTCTTCTCTACTATGTTTTCCCGTTCCCCTGGCCCCATGGACATCGGTCGGATCAGGAGAGACTCGATGATCAAGTCCACAAATTCAACGACGTTGGTAATCTGATGTCGGACCTTCCTTTTCGTCGAAGTCCCCGTGACAATGGCTGAGACGGACCTCAAGACACTGGCTACGCGAGCTATGCGCTGGGACACCGTCATGTTACGATCGAAGAATAACTTGTTTGTAGGACGTCGATCTGCCGTGAAATCATTGCCCACAAGGGCAGCCAGAAGTGGAAGAAGTGAGATTGAGATTTGAAGGTGGGACGCAAGCCCATGCGGAGTGTAGACGACGCAACTCAGAGATAGCTCGCCACTCATGTCTGGTGGGATGATCCCTTGAGGGGGATTAGAAACCGGGTTGGCGTGTCCCCGGGCTTTGATTTTTCGCGCTACCATGAATCCAGCATCGTCTTGTGATTGACCCTCGTCTCCGCTCTCTGGCGAGTCGATACTCCAGAACATCTGATCCAAAGGAATATAGCCAGCATACCCCTCTGTATTAAGGATGATGTAGTCAGAGTCTCGACCCGTCACATAGCCTTCGAGTCGACTAGCGAGCTCAACGGCAAAAGGGTCGCCTTCGTCGTCTGCGAAGTGGATTTCAACAACACCGGCAAGCGATCGCAAGGTGTCAAGAGTGACTGCATAACAAAGCGGAGGCAGGATGGAATTCTCCCGCAGGAAGCGTGGTGTAGCACGCGAGAGAGGCGACGTCCTGAAAAATAACAGAGAGTGCTGGATGATGGACTGTTCGACGCGGCGTGTACTAGTCGCAAATTTAGATGGGCGATAGGGGCCTGGTCCAGTGGTATCAGGTTAGGCCTAAGCTGAGCGGAAAGAGAGACATGTCGTACCGTCAAAGACAAAATAAAGTCTCCACCCCACTGAAACCCATGCTCGAACAACTCGAATCACGAGTTCTCGGAACTCCCCAAGTTCGCCACCATACACCCAGGGCAGACGGGATTGGTTATGTAGTTCATATATAAAGCTACAGAAGCGTTATTGATGACGTTACACAACATGTCAACTAGCCGGACGCACGACCAGCCGTCGACGATAAGAGGAAGTGTGGACTTGGACTTTGATTGTCCTTGAGAGAGGACGAGGGGTGTTGATAACGTCCGGAGATTTTCACGGAGGTAAGTCGCAAGACCGTGGACACCCATATTTACAGTGAAGTAATAGAGCCTGAGTGAGCTCGAAGCAGGGGGAAAGAGGGAAAGACACGTTGCTACCTAGGGAACGAGCGTCGGTAACGTCGTGATTGCTGCAACGGGTTACATGTACATGCACAGTATTGTTACTCGTCAGGTAAGCGGGTTATGCGGTAATTCTGAAACGACCCTTTGGACTATCTCCAGTGCCCGCCAGTTTAGACCACCATTTATCATTGGTGCCTCCTTTAACTTTCGTCCGACGGTGTACGACCGTGGACAGACCGGATGAGAGACCCTTCCGTTGCGTCTTAGACGACAGGGATGCCTTCGCGGGTGTTCGCGCTACAGCCTTGCGCTTGATTCTGATAGACGTTTGTGGTTGAGAAATCTTTGGCACCGCCTTTGCTTTTGGCTTCCGTTGGACATGCACGGGAACAACAGCGTACCCTGTCTCCCATTGCCTACGATGGAGTCTGTAGAGCGCCATCGTAGCACGAGCGTCCGTGACCTGAGACCAGGTTCAGTAGACATCCTCGGAGAGAGGTTAGGGATTGCGGCGCACGCTATTGTGTTCGCCTTCTTGGATCTTTGTGCCAAGCATATCGTGTACCAGGATCCTCAGGGCCGGTCGAGCGGAACGGCTTTGACCATATCTGTGGGCCAAAATTTGCGTGTCGCGAATTTGCGCCCGCGGATGTGAGAGCATGAGGACCTGAGGGGAGAGTGTTTGTACACCACACATGAGCAAGAAAAGCGCAGACCTTTAGGTCGTTCTGAATGGCATGCCCAATAAGAATGCGATCTTTAATGAGCTCTGCCACCGCGCCTTGAACCTCTTCGAATGTCTTTGCTAGAAGTAATATGAAGACTGTAAGTTCGCGCAAAACGAGGATAGCACGAATTACCATTTATCATGTCCTTTGCCCGTATCCCACTCCATTGCGTCCTCCAATCTGTAACCCGTTCTTTTTGGCGCACAAACTCATCTAAGAGGACTGCTCCAAAGTAGTTGACCATTGAAACCCGCGCAAGCGTTGACTCTTTCCCCATGGGTCCCACGCCAACCATTTCACAGTCTAGAGCTACGCATGGGCCTGCCTCACGATCTTTGGGCGGTAGATCCGGAGAAAACGGCGTTGGCATAAGTATGAGGGAACGAAGGGCCTCCACGGTATCCCTGTGAAGAAAGGGATTGGCGACAGGCGGTGGGGAAATGGATGGTGCAACATCTGAAGACGTCGATGCACGAGGGATATCGACTGATCTCTTCTGACGCTTGTTTCGAGGGTGCGCTGGGGAAGAGCCAGTGGCATGCAGCCGCTGTGCAAGCATAACTGTCAACGACGGTGGTCTTGAGCTGACATGCTAATGAAGTGAACCTTTTGAAGAGACAGCCAATTTTCGGACGGTTTACTGACACGATTCATGGTCCGTTAGATGGAATGAACAGATGCGCACTCATTCTCATTCATTATGTCAGCATTTACATGTACACATATCCCCAGAGACCCTCTACTCTAGTCTATTGCGTCTGAGACATAAGGCATAAGGTGCGACATCGGCGGGTTACAATTCAGAGTTGGCATCTAAACGAAGGCATCGAGGATTGAGTTAAATCAGATAAACAGTATAAAAAACAGGCAAGCCGAATGTTCAGTAGTGTCAAAGTGCGGAGCACGCTCCCCTCTCGCGGAAAGCATAGAGAAGGATATTCTCCTTGAAGAAATCCAATTAAGTTTTGGAACATCATACGAGGCAAACTCGAATGCATGACATGGCATGGATGGACATACAACTCACCTGACACCCCCTCAATACCAGTGACAATTAACAGATGAACTGTTTAAAAGCGGAAAAAATATGAGGTGCCACACAAGAGTGAGCCCCATTCAGTTACCAAGGTAACTTGGCAATTGCATGACTATTCCTAAGAGCAATATGCCCAACCACTTGATCCGCTCATATCATCGCGTATATGACCAAGCATTTGGACCACAGAGCCCCGGCCCAAGCCATTCCACATTGCTGAAGAAAGGATGAGTGGGCCCTGTACGCGCAGCTTGAACCGCCTTCTTAAGGGCAGATGCTTTCCATAGCATACACATACAGGGTCGCATACTCTGCGTCTCCGGGGACTTTCCCCACAGCAGAAAGAAAGGGACAAATGGCCCCCTGTGCGTAAGCTGTGATAGCAATTCTTTGCGCGGCACTGGTGATGAAGAAAGTAAACGAGGAAATAAAATAATCCTGGAGGCAGTGAATCACGTGTTCCGGAGATGGCCGCCGGCAACAGGGTTGCATGTCTGCGGGTGATTTGGACACTATCGTCACTCGCCTTCCTGACCATTGGGAAACACTCTGCCAAGTGAGCCGGACTATAGCAGGGAGAAGCAATGTCTCCGCCTACAGATAAAATTGATCGTCCATCTACTCGTCATTCAACCAACACATCTTCTCCAGGCCCTTCAGCCCATCCTAATACACCTTCACATCCTCACCCAAAGGTGGAACATCCCCCACCCCCTCAGCAAGCTCCTGAACCATCTTTTATTGATCGCATACCTTCAATTAGACTGTCTGTTCCCCCTCGAGGTATGTGTCAATCTCACTCGTTCTCGTGCACGAGTCCAATGACCACAGGCCGCTTTTCCCCTGCCACATCTGAGCGTTGCTTCACTTACTGTTCTCAATCTCATTTTGGCCGGGCTCATGGAAATGAGCCGAAATGTTATACGCTCTGTCTGCGACGTATATTTAATCACGAAGTTAATCGTGTCCTAACCAATGTCAATTACGGCCCGATCATCAAGTCGCCTGCTGTCTCGGCGAATATCCCACTCCCTCCGGAGGCCAACACGACACTGAGTCAATATATCTCTGATTCAGTGCATGCAGAGGATTCGGATGACTCTCCATCCTCTTCTCATGCGACACCCTTTCAACACTTTGAGAATCAACGGCACTGGCAAGAAGGCTATTATGTCTGGTTATCCCGCTCGAGGCAAGCTGCCTCAGAGCATTTGTCCCACATGAAGCGTGACCTTTTTCAGCAATCTGCATATGAACATTCCAAAGCCTTGTGGGCCAAGGCTGTTCGGGAGGGTAAACAGCATGAGTTTTACCGCACTCCAGAGGCACATATTTTCGGGTCTGAATGGACTGCAAACATGCATGAGGATATCCTGTGCGTAGCTTTTCCAGTCTTCTCTCGATCTCCATCAATGTTGAGGCTACGTCCAGTTCTCCACCACATTGTAGGATGCTGTTCCCGCTGTCCACGCCGGCTCCAGAGCTTAGGCGCATCATATCCAAATACCTTGCCCCAACGTCCGTTGTTCTTACTACACTTCAAGAATCGTTCACGTCCGGTGATCAAGCCAAGTTTGCGCATCGGATGTGTGAGTCCATCCAGGAGGGCGCGCCGTGGACGCTTGCAAGGAATGTGGGGAGGAAGATTTGGGGTCTGCTATCGGGCGAGGGTGATGGGTAGGTAGAGTAGAAGAGACTGGGCTACACCACACTCATTGATGTTTCCTGACACTCATTACATAAATCCTTCTCTCTATCTTCGTAACCTGCTGTAGACTTATCTGGTCATGCTGCAAGCCCCTCGACTCTACTGGTGGCTGCTGGCTATGGTATGATCCTCACATGTTGGTCTCTCTGTATTTGCATTCCGTCATGCCGGACCGCCCTCTTGCTTGTAATATCTTTACCCGGGAACTAATAAAGAATTACAATCAAGCAGTGGCCGGGGTACAAGTTCCCACGTTGAGATCCCTCTTTCCATGCACGAGAATAGTAGTGAACTAACGGACTCAAATTGTTGCACTAGATACACTGGCGGTCACATGCTGACTCGATAGTCAAACACAGGAATTTGTCACTGCCTCGCCTGTCCTTGCCACATGTGACCACATGACGGTGCGTGGTTTTCGCGCGTGGTTTTTCAGTTGTGGTGGGGTGTCACGTGAGTCCTTCATGTTTGGCATGGTAATTTGTCATGGTGGCGTCACCCCCATTAGGGTTTGCCAAGTGACGTGTCAAGTTACACTCGAATGTAGCCAGAGTGGTGGATGTTTGCTTGGGGTTCTCTCCGCTTTTTTTCTGAAAATAACCCCATGGACAAAGTAATAGAGCATGTGGCGTATGCTCCATGCTCCGATTCGGAGTCTCTCCCGGGCCATGTTGGCCGTGGGTGCTTGGTATATTTGCCTGACTTTGCAAGTTTGATGAATCATTTATTCTCTTCTCTTCTAGATGTTCATTTACACCGCCAAGTCCGCAATGCTGAGTACCATGTCGCCGGAATGTCTTTATCCTTTGTTGGACGGATGGCTCTATTCACATTCCTTGTTCTCGTAGTCCCATCGTAACACAGCCATACAGCGTCATCTGTTCCGAGTCATCGTGAGATCACGTTGCTCCTCTGTCCTCCTTTGAGAACTATCATACAAGTATTGCGGCGCCACTCGACGTTCACCATTGGTTCCACCACGACCCTGGCTGCGAGTGTCGCGAGTGTTTGGGGCACCTGTCTTGAATTTTGAGTATATTGAGTCGTTGCTGTGTCTCTTGATTTGAGGTTAATACTGTGTGAAGACCCCATGACGCTGTGCCCACTCCTAGACTAAAAACCCGGAACCGTAGCTTCCGAGAGAAGCTCGCCTGAAATGGACGCTTCATCAACGCATCAACTCCCATAAAGCCACTTCCGCAAGTAGGTCCCACAGTTGTGGATTAATTGTAGCACCGATTACCGTAGCACCCCACTAGTATCACCCCGAGCTCAAGATACTACTTCAAGTACAAGCAAGTTAATTGTCTGATCCCCTGTGTTCTGGCTCAAACTTGTGCGTTCTGCGTGTCAGATTGGTCCCCCAGAATGTAACTCGCTTGTTCTGCTATTGTACTCCTGGGCGTTCAAGGTTTCTTTTTGGCCAGTTTTAGTTCTCGAATTTTCCATTTGTATTTGCGACTAGCCCGGGCCCAAGCTGCGCGTGTACCTTTACATATTGGTGGGCTAGCCGGGACAGGATACTAGGCACGGTCCGTGGTGCGAACATGGACCTCAGAGCTTCAGGTTTTTCTATTTCTGTTGCGGGTAATTGTCCGAGCCTCCACTATACGTAGAAATGGACGTCTTCCAGTGGGTGCCTGTCACACCCGCTAAATCAGAAACACCGAGCTGGAGAAATGGCGGAATGTAATTTTTTTCTTAGTAGGAGATGTAGAGTTCCACTGGTAGTGGGTGCCTATCAGACCCGCTCAATCAGAAATACCAGGCTGGAGAAAGGACGTGGAATACAATGCTCTCTTTGGCAGGGACTTTCCGAGAACTTCATTCCCAAGCAAGCCCGTATAGTCGTTACCCATTCCTATAAACATAGCTCGGTCGTGCCTGAGATTCAGCATAAACTATACCCGATAAGGCAAAAAATCACTAAGCTTATTGCATTGCCCAAATGAACTTGTGATGATCGTGAGGATGTTTAGGCCACAGATGGCCTATACTGAGATGAGAAAGGCGTTTGAAGACGATCACCTATTTGTAGACCAATAATAAACACCGCGAAGGCCTAGATGTTTCCGCAAAGAAAGTAGACCGGCAACTGCAGTCAAAGGTCAGAGATCCACTTGGTCGGTACTACGGGCGCTAAGGTGCCTTGTTTGGATGTAGCAGCGGCAGCAGTACTGGTGCAACCTTATCAGTACGGTGCGATGGTTTCACTGTATTTGTTTCAATCCCGGCGATTCGTCGCCAGCTGTGCTGGATCATCGTCGCCCTCATGCAGCGCACGTTCCAAACAGGATGGCATACGTCCTATTAGTTGGCAACCAAACTTATTGATACCTCGCACAGGAAATCCGGTTACAGTCTCTCTTGCCCGTCCGAGATCATCGCCGGTAACAAAAGAGGCAAGAAAATATCTATCCGCGTCAACTTGTAACACGTCGTACAAGGGCGTGGGACACGCATTTCAAGACATTGCCACGGTGGTGGGAAGGCGCACTTTTCTCAACCGACCAGTTCACAATCATCGTCGTATTGAGGTAGAGGTACTAACCAAATAATGTAGTAAAGAATTCCGAAGTTATGCATTATACGAAAGGTAAAGACGTAACCACCACCGTAAGTCCGTTAATAAAAATACACTCATGCACCATAGGAAAACGCGTTGATACATAATATGGCGTAAATAGGCTGCGATCGGTCAGTCAAAAGGCCAAAACGGACGTCCTAGCATGCAAGGGGAGGACGTGCGCGGCCATGAGCCAGATCTAAAAAACCCACTATCTGTCAGCTTCGACTTTACCGGGCCGCGTGTTGGATTCGCAGACGCACGTTAAATATTAAATACGATTTCCTGTCAGCTTCCAGAGTCCGCCAACGGTAGTAGCGCATCCCGACGTAGGTACCGAAGATGATGAGGAACACGGCGCTGACAGGACCAACTCCCCAGAACCAGCTGAGAAACATAGACCAAGCAATGGTAGCAAAGAGGGTGAAGGCCCGAGAGAACTCGGGGGCATAAATAGGGAAAGTTATCCGCCCGAGGGCTTTGTCTCCTTCGACATCGGGAAAGTCCTGTGCTTGAATTGTTGTGAAAATCAGGATGCCGCTTATGATGACGGCAGTGACGGACACAAAGTCCATCGCATGGTCAGCGCCTAGCTTCCATCAGCATCCGCGAATAATGGAAGCTCGCCCCAACGACATACCAATGATGAGTGTGGCACCAACCTCGAAAGAAGTATAACCACCTATGTTACAGAAATTTTTGCCAACGATGTGACTAGCTGCACCGAGTTCGTCATAGATGAATGTAGTAGCCACGAGGCCCATGGTCGTCAGGATGAGATCTTGGTCGTAGATCGATGACCAGATTAAACATAACACGACGACGGCCCAGCGTAGGCTAACGGCCTGCGACTCGGTTATTCGCCCTGCTGGGAGAGGACGCCAGGGACGATTGACTTTATCTTCTTCACAGCTGCGCGCCTGGTTGGATACATTGCACAGGAGTAAATGCAACCAGATCCATATCCAGCATTGGAGCAAGCTGGAGAATGACTTTACAGGTGCCGTCGCACAAGCAAAGGCAGTCTTTGAAGCGGGTATCAAGGGGTGCAATAGAAGTGGCAACGAACCAGGAGGCTTACAATTGGAAGGAAGATAGTCTTGTAATCCGTCCATGTAAATAAGACGGCGGTATGCAGGTGATACTTCACCGCAGAGAAGAGCTTGAGGATATAGTCCTCCCTGCTGAAGGACAAGTTGACAGAGAGAGACCAGGGTGAATGATTGGCATGGTGGGGAGCGAGTGACGGCATAACCATTCTCGCCATGCTATTATGAACAGGGACGATGCAGTCATCAGCAAAAGGAAGGAAGCGGAGTAGAGTTGAACGCACTGGACGGGTGGGCCGCCACGAGAAAATTACAAGGGAATTGAGTTGCGTGAAATCGGTAAAGTAGACGTGGGGACTGGCAGACACGAATGTCGGACAGGTGTGGCCGGCCATAAGTACGTCTGGGTGTGATCCAGTCGCCCATTTGGGGCGGAAGAGTTGGTATGGTAGATCACACCTGTTTTCGGCGCTGTCCTGAGGTGGGCAATAGAAATTTGAGTAACATTTAAGTTCGTTCCGCGGCGACTACGGGACGTGGAAATCCAAAACGTCCAGACAATAAAGCGCCGTGCCCCATTTGATTGAAGACGGTGGGATGGAAGGAAAGCAGGTGCGGCAAAGTGGCGTGCGCGTGCGCTGTACAGCAAGGGACCGATCTCCCGGTTCGGTAACCAGAGACATCCACATAAAAGTCTCCGTGCGGGACTCCGGTCACCTTGATTGCAACATTTCACCTGGTTCGGGCGAGTCATCATACTGTACTGAGGCCACTCTCTTCTGTAGTCGACTCTGAAGTGAACTAGTGAATGTGATGACTGCGGGACCGGCCCAGAACTCAGAATGTGGGTCCCTCAATTTCGACACGGCCCAGTACCTGATGGAGATGATACGCTGATAAGTTCTGAGGTAGTGTGCTTTTCCTCTTCTGGTAGCCTGGGAACTGTTGCGTCGCACAGCCTGCTGCTGGTCCGTCGTGTTCCCTGGTTTCGTTTGCTGTATGTTTTAGCATTGCATCCAAGTTCATCAGCCGGTATATCTTGACTCGATACCAGCCGCGCCGTTGGTCATTGGCAGAGTAAGTATTTGGCCCGATCCCACGCTACGATCCACGCGACAGCATTGTTGGATTGTGGATGTATCCGCCGCCCTTCCGCCGGCTCGTTGGGCCATTCCGTGGATCATGGACTTCAGGCACCTCTCAACAGAGCTACGTAGCTTCAGATTCGGAACCTGCCTCACTCACCTTCAGAAAGGAGTCGACGGTCGTCCAGGGATCGGGAGGGTGTATGTCCTATTTTAGCCTGTTACCCTCCAAAGTTTAGGGCAACGGCAGAGGCTATCAGTTCGCAGATATCGTCAACGGCTTGTTCCGATCTTCGTCTATGATCTATCGATGCGCCTGCTCCTTTCACATCGATGTCATTCTCAATTGTTTCGTGCGACACTGGCACAGTCAAACAAGGACCCCAAGAATACCCTTCGAGTTTTGTGGTGTTTCCGAATAAAGGCAGCATCGGAAACTCAAATAGGGCGGAAAACCTACGGGCGATGGTCGGACAATGTTCCCGTCACCCCCCCTCCCCCCGCAGCAATGGGATGACAGTGTGTAAATTTCGCATAGACAGCGCGCTCGATACGTGCCCACAAATCTGCCACATAGCAGTACCCGGATTTCTCCGCTGAATAACTTTCTTATGTCCTTGGAGCTCGTTGACGGCACATGCAGCTTCAATTTCATCGCTCACAAGATCGGAATGTCTCGTGCGAAACACCTTCCAGGACTGTCTATATCATGATCATCATCCTGAGATCCGACATTTTCCAACGAAGGCACCAGTTGCCCGCTCCGAGTCCTTAGACTGAAACGTGGAAATCAGGGTCAGTAAATCCGTTTACGATGGTCGTACTGGTCACCGCAAATGAGCGGCGTACAACCGTCTTGTTCCAAAAACGGGTCGACCGACACCTTTTTCTTCGCCCATTTTTCTAGTCTACCCGGATGCCTGCGAGCCCGAGCGCTTGACACTGTGGCTTTGCATGGACGAGAGTTTTTCCCGGGTTCACCAAGACGGGCCGTGTTTCAGGGAACTCTTGTCCGCGGATCCCCGGTGGGCGTCCCCCCAGAGCACGTACAAAGCTGTAAACCAATCGCTACACACCACCGCTGGGCATATGTACGGGGTCTGAGCGCCGCTGGCCTACTCCTCCCGATGACGGCAGCAAGCTCCGGACGTGCCAGGTACTACTCGTCGTCAGTTCTCAGTCTGGCTGTGGCACTGCTAACATCCTCCATATCGTCAACGTGCTTCATAGCAACCAACCATCGCTGCGGCCCCGCTGCCAGTGGCGCCGCCTCACATGTCTCATTATCCAAAGACAGTGTGGCGTTTAAACTGACAGCTGTATGGAATTGCCCCCTGCAATCATAATCGTGGACGGCATCTCACCCGCGGATCCAGAGCGCGTTTTCACTTAAGTCTATCACACGAGTCGGATCATAAGCTGTTCACGAAAGCTGAACCTGCCAAGCTGTCAAGCATGTCAAACGTCAAGCGCAAATAGCGTATGGAGTACGTCTATCGCACACGTATTCGTAAAAAATTTCTTTTGCGTCACCATCTGCAGCAGCCACAAAGCGCTTGTTAAATACTGGCCAGACTGACCCGAGGGCTGTCCATCGTTGATTCGCAAAGAACTGGGAAGCAGATATGCCGCGGGAAGCATTCGTTGTTGTCTCATCATATATTGTAGAAAAAAGGATAAATTACATAGAGGAAGTAATCAGATTCAACAATGACGCATGGAGACAAGTCAATGAAGCAGAACCATAATCATGACACGAAAGTCAGCAGCTTTCCAATGAACGAGTGAGCTCGTCCTCATAGACCCGCATCTCAAAGGCCTTCCGAAACGTAGAGTACAACTTTGCTGGTACTGCAAAAATGACCTTTTGGAAGACATTTCTGAATTCTCCGTCGGCATTATCTCCGTGGTTTGCGAGTAGCTCAGCATATATCTGGGCGATCACGGCAATCGGTGTGCCTTCTTCATATCCAAAAGTACTCAGAACCAAGGTTGTGTCACCATGGGCAGCGAATAGACGTAAAATCCTAGTGATTCGGGATTTCACGGTCTGTCGTAGAAGGCGATCTGACTCGAACTCCGGCGACGCAGACCGAAAAGCACCAGCGAGTACAGGAGCGGCGCACAACACATTCATAAAATAAGGGGCAACATATTCGCCCATGGCTTGTTGGTTTTGGGCATTGACGGCCGGAGGGACTTCTAGGTCCTTCGTAGTTGGATCCGCTGGTATGGCGTCGAGTTCACCGTCGAAATCGTCGCTTGTAAGTTCGAAGTGATCTGCATCATCACGACGCAGACCTATCACAGAAGGGGAGTAGAGCAACGCATCTGTGGACAATTCTAGAGCCACAGGATTGGTCAGTCTTGTTCGTTCTCTGAGAGAAGTAAAAAAGGGACGGGCAAAAGTGGAGGTGAGGGATGAAATGAGGGATGTAGAACGCGCAAGAACTGCATTGTACGTCGAGCTGCCATTCAAGAAACCAGACCCGGGACGTCGAGAGAGAGGGGAAAGGACACCGATATGCGAGTTATGCACACAATAGGAGACCTGAGTGGAAGGTTGGTTTGTGAGATATAGGCGGCGGACGACTGAAAGAGTTGAGTGTCTGGAGAACACAAAGGAGGTGGATGCATCTGTGGAAGCCGTAGGCCTTGGGAAGTCATGGGAGGAAGGATAAAACGTTGTCGATAGGATAGAGTGATGAACATGGGCAGCAATATCATGCACAATGTGCCAAGTCCTCATGGTGGCCATGGACGAGGGCTGTGGGGTCTCAGACACGTTAACAAGAGTAGAAGCCACGGGGACATGTCGTGTCTCTACGTACTTGCCGTCACCGAGGACAATACGCGCAGTCTGCTGAGCGATGAGTGCCCATTGCGTGCATTTAGCACGATGTGCAGCGCGCGCATACACGGAGGACCTTCCGGCTCGCTGCCGTGCTCGGACATTTGCTTGTGATGTCTGGTGCTTCGCCTTCATTCGAAGACTAGTGGGAGCTAGCTTTGGAGATTTACGCGCTGAGCGACGACTACGAGATCGTACTGTGCTGGAGTTCGTGAGGGTGGGAGTAGTTGCAACCATGGTGTTGTGCGTAATGGTTGTTCGTGTTGAAGAAGACGTCAGCATGCGCAGCAGGGGTGACGACCATTCGCGCTCCGCTTAAATCGGTGTGACTGTGACGGATTCCGGTCACGGGTGATTTCTGCTGTTTAGTGTTGGAGCGGCAGGCGCCGCCTCACTGCTTTCTCGTCTCTGCCTGTGCAGTCCGCCACTTGGCTGTCGCCTTCCAACACCCAGGACCCATCCTTCGGTTTCACTTTTGTCAATGGCCTCTCTTTTAGAACGCATGAATGTGGACCCATCCGCAAATGTCGGGCCCGTACGCTCAAAAACACGGCGCTCTGGTTCAGCTCCTTACGCACGTCCACCAAAAGGCGACATCAACTCGCCATGGAAGCACGACATGTACCAACAAGGTACTGAATCTGGAAAGTCTTTATCCGATCGTTTGGATGCTCCGTCAAGGGACACCCCACCCAAGATGAATTTTGGAAGCGCAGTGAAGGCCTTGAAGGAGGCGACAGGGTTGGGTGCAGACAAGGAGTTATCAATCCGTGGAGCGAGTACACGAGGAAATGTTGTGGAAGTCACTGGTCTTGTGAAAGGGACGACCGCAGAGGACGTGGAGGTGAGTAGTAGTGAAATTGAGCTTTCTGTTGTTCGAAGAGTGGGGAAATCGGACTACGTCCCCATTCATCCAAGTCGATCATCCTAGGGGCAGTTGCAGAATGGTTTTTGCTTGCGAACCTGACTCTGCGCTCCATTTCCATGTCAAAGCTTCGGCGCTGAGCCCAAACATGCAGGCTATCTTCAAGCGCTGTGGTCCTATCACACAGTCATCTGTGAAGCAGATGACTGGGAATGGGGATGTTACAGTGCGTTTAACGTTCAAACAAGAAAAGGATGCCCGGGAGGCTGTGCGTATGTTTGACAATCAAGTTGCGGATGGGCGAACCCTTAGCGTGCGGGTGGTGGGTGGTGTAAACGCCAGCTTAAGCGGGCGTTTGAGCATAGGTGTAGTGGAAGGCAGTGTCGATGCACTCATGGAGACGGATATTGGCTCGTGAGTATTTTCCATGCTACCGGCTTGAGGAATTAATCATAAATATCCAACCCCCGACCAGAAGCAAAATGCGCTCGGATGATATCATCTCCCGGGATCCAGAGGCGGCAGCCCGTGCCCATATACTAGTCGCACCACCAGGTACTGACCCGAAGGACTATCTCCCGCCACCCAGTCGTGGCCGTGGTCGAGGTCGGGGTCGTGGGCGTCGCGGTTTGGCTGGGGGAGGATGGCGAGAACGCGGAGACGGGAAAATGGATGTGGACTAGGATGTGGGAGGCTCTTAATTCTCTTTCTGCGACTTTTTTGCTTGGTTCAATGCTCCCCCCATTTTTGGCACCGGGTAAGCTAATGACACTACTCAGTGTACTAGTTGTGCATTCTATCCTCAGATCAGACCTTTCACTCACTTAATGTCCCTCACTTTCGGTACTCCTATGTAAAGCCATTCTTGATCCCAACTCAAGAAAAAACTGGAAAGTAGTTGTTCATGCGACTCATTCCCAAATGTGATGGTAAAACAAGCAAAGTAAAAGTAGATAAAGCAGGTCCCAATCTCATTTCAAGCCATATTTGTTAAGCCTCTCCTGCTCAGATCGGGAATACATAGCATTCCGATTCCTTTACCTCAGCTACGAGGATAAGTAACCCTTCCGTTCCGGTAGCCGAGCTTCAGAGATACATGAAGCAAAGCCCACTTATTCGCTCTCAGAAATAAGGGCAACAATCATCCTGAAGTGAAAGTTGTAAACTACCGCGTCTGCCGAAGGGACATGGCCACATACCGGTAGAGATAATAAAAGAAAGAGAGCAAGTAAAAGCCAAGCTTAATGAAACTCTCTTTCTTATGCCCGGAGAGGGTGCGAAATATCTCCGTTGCGTCGTACATGTGATTCTTGTTTCGTATTCTTGAATGAACAAGAATGTCAATTTGATGCACAGAGCGTAATGATCGATAGCACACCGTACTTATTGACATTAAATGCTAGTAGCGGTGCATTGAGGAGGAACGCCGTCCACTGCCCCGAGACCAAGAAAAGTGTTGTCAAGCAAGCGTGCGCTATGTTTTCGGGGAGCACAAACTTAATTAAGGGCGGATCAGCGTCCAATACCTATTTCAGAGGTAGAAGAAAGGGTGCACCTGATTTAACTTGTTGCACAGGTCTATAGGGTTGATGTAATCGCATTCCAGGTCAGAGAACATGATGATCTGCATGGAACAGCGAGGTGCTCAGCCGAACAAGCTATGGGTAATATGGAACGAAGACCCACGAAGAAAACCATGGTGAACAGTAACCCTGCGGCCATGAGCACCGCAAAGAGGAAAAGCCAGCCTGTAAAACGAGGTGAACAAGTATTCTCGAGAACCTATGGAGATACGCACCAGCACCGATCATGCTGTTACTATAAATGTACAAGACGGTAGAAAAAGAGGAGGGCGTCGAGTGTGCTTAGATGAACGGATGCAGGAGTGACCTGTGCAGAGAACAGCAACTTGGAAAACCGCGACGAAACCAAGGCAAGGCGCTGAGGTTGAGGCTGACGTTGGCATTGGCGGTGTGGGCTTGTCACATGGCCACATGGCGTCACGTGTGACTCGCGCACCGATTTGACCGACCGAATGATACTCTCGACATTCAAGCCTATGTTGGTGCCGTTTTTTCTTACAACATTTAAGCCCCGAGCTCCATAATTTCCTGCACAAACGCGGAGGCCGTTGATGACCTAGTCAGATCTCCGTTGAACCCATGCCGGTTCTGTGGCCTGGCCTGCCAGCCGTGGTGACCTCTCAATAACAGCTCACCGTGGTGAAGGTGCAGCTCCCGGAGCAAGGCATCCCCTCTAAACGGACGAGTAGTCAAGGTGGGAGTATAGGGTGTTATTCGAAGGAACGAAAGTTATGCAAGAGCAAAGGACAGCAGTCCCTGATATGTCGGGATATTCGCCAGCGTCAAATTTCAGCAACTAACAGAAGAAATCGATGATAAACAGGTGGACGCCCTTCCAGCACCGATGGATTAGACTGTAAAATTCTACCACGAACTGAGTAGCGACTGGGGAGGTTTCCCTAGAGCGATGACACTCGACCAGATGACCTAGCCTATGTAGCACCGAAAGGTGCTTAGGGAAATGTGGCAATCTCCTCATGTAAGATCGACATTGGTCGTAACTACATAGCTCCTAGAAGGCTGAACCTAGAGCATTCAATGTCCAGCAGCACGTAGTGAAACGAAAGGACACCTATGACCCAGTGATTCTTGTCCAGGAGGAGTTACCGCATTCGTCGTATTCCGGACAAAGGGACGGTCACCAAAGTGGGTTGATATAACAACAAGGCGAAGGGCACATGGCCCAGCTTCATGGAAACCTCACACCCACCACTTCCAACAAAGTAACAAAGTATTTCATACAGTCGAAGAGCCCGGGGGCTTGACAACTGGTGCATGTTTGAGAAATGCGCCAGAGGCAGCGAGGGGCCTCGGTAGAAGGGGATGTAATAATTGGCAAAATGCCTTGAATAACACAGGTCGCGCCCTCTCCTAGAAAATGTTTTCCCCAGACGTGAGGACAGGCCGGGGGTAGAGTGGGAGTTTAGGTGTGACCTTGGCGAAAACCTTGTGATAGTGAACGCGCAGGTGAACATTGAAATTACATCTGCTAGCACGAGATTATGTCCCTAGCGCCTGAGAAAACAAGGTGACCCGGGGTACCGTGAGACGGGAATACAAGGCAGTGCCAGTGCTACTGTACTAGCCTGAGATCCGTCCCCAGAGTAGATCTCGAAGTACAAAGATATCGGGAGAGTTATAAATCCATGTTGCGCTGTCGAAACAGTTACACGGTGTTGACAGTTGCGAACTGCACCATGTGCATCACGGTTTACAGCACGACAAACACGGAACACCGTAACTCCACTTACCGTCAGCATACAAAGAAGGCAAATGCCGAGGATCATCTATAGCTCCGCGAGCCAATACTCCCGGAGGCCCGGGGGATACAACTATACATTATGGAAAGGTGCGTGTGATCCTATCGTAAGATGGTCAAATGAAATCATCCATCCGTCCCCGGCGTCTCCTTTGCACCACCATAGAAAATGGATTTACATAAGACCATTGGCCGGTATCGACTTATGATTCGTAGCGTGCTCTTCCCGGAATTTTTTTATATGCATGTATCCATAGTTGTAGCGCGAGTTAAGACGGTGTGAACACTGTCCCGTCTCGCTTTCCGCTTCCCGACTAGTCGTTGAGGTGTGTGGTTAATAGCTTCATTCCAGCCGCACTTCGTCCACAACCCTAGCCAAAAAGTGGGCTTAATCTTTTCCCACTTGTTCGCATCCGGGTCCTGTTTACAAAGTGTGGGGCCCGATGCATCGGCTGATGCGTTCCCTCTTAGCGGCCCAGTAGGCCAGAGGCAAACGGACGGTGGACAGCTGTAATCATCAGTTCCTGGCACATTGCAGTTGGATAGCGAATCAGGGACACAATGCAGTCAGAGTTTCCATCGTAACACCGACGCAATATGTGGCACCGTCTAAGAGCTGCGATTTTGAGGCGCCATCGCGGAGAACAACTGAAACAGCCTGGACCTGGACCTTGTGGAGTCGGTGATTTGATCCCGAATTTATATATATCTAGAAAGTGGCGACAATGAGCTGAGGGATATGGGCGCCGTTGTCAACATTAAAAAAAAACCAGCACTGCAACATCAAGCGCCTCTCCCCTGAACGCCCCCGATACTACTGTAGCGGGACGATGTGCCAGTATAGGTGGGGGACGGATACTTCCACAGAAGTCTCCGTTGTTACTTGTGCGTGTAGCCCGATAAGCACACCATGAAAACTTCCACTGAGACTCACAATAAGCACCGTGAGTGAGGCAGGCATGGATGAAATAACGGGAGAATAGAATCCATTTGCGGCCTTCACTTTTCGACACTAGTCCTATAGTACACATAGTGGGCTTGGCCCTGATCCAGGAAACTAACAGAAAAATGCCCTGGCCAAGACACACCGCGCGTCCGGAATAGATGCCTAGTACAGTTGCGTAGAGCGCATTACGCCAACGTCGGGGTCCCAGATAACGCGATACCATCATTAGAACAGCCATCACCAGAGAAAATTTAGCCATCGTAAAGCTCGAAAGATGCGGGTGTTGTGTTAGCCTCCAGCGTCCAGGGAAATTTTTCACTTACACAGCAGCACAAAGCGTATTTTACAAATTTTATGAGTTGGAGCGGCGCTACTAGCGTGCATTTGGAAAATTGGGTCCGAGATGTGTAGAAACAACCGACAAGAGATTACAAGCTCACGCGGTAGATCACGGTTTCTTTAACTGGCCTGCCGTGACGTAGGAGAAGAGCATCCCGTTCGTCATCACGGCGCTCTGCTGGTTGTACTGGTGCCCTGAAACTCAACCCGTGATGCTCCGCGGGATCGCACGCTTGGCCGACGTCGGGCTGAAATATCTCGGCACGGTAAATATGGTTGCATGGTGATGAGCGAGTTAATCATTGCCGGCCCCATCTGTCAATACGCGGTGGGACGAGCGGGCTCCTAATAGTTTCATGTGCAACTGGCCCAAGTAGGGAGGAGCAAACACGCACATTCATCCGTCATGATATCAAAGCTAAGATGAGATAAGTCTGAAGCTTTGAAAGTTTTTTTTTTTGAGATCCATTAACATGCGCCTCCGACAGGTGTCGACACGTCACTAAAATTTTACTGAGCGAAAACTTGAACAAGCGTTAGGTCGGGCAGGCCTGTCGTTGCTTCGAAACCCGACGTGTCTGCCGCCATTATGTGATGTTCGTGAGTGGACTGCAGGGACAACGATGCAATGGACAATGGGCTCTTAGGTCTTGTCAGGGATTACAGACATAGTATTCATGATCGAGCTATGTTAACCTGAAGATGAACGTCCTAATGGAGATTGACCATGTGTGAGCAAAGGCCCCACAAAGGGAATATAACCTATTGAAGCCACCCAAGCCGCTGATAAATAGCAAGATCTCTCAAACTCACGAGAGGGGTATTGTTACTTTCTTTGCCAAGATGCAACTAGCGCTCGTGCACCCGTTCCCGCCGCGTCGGTGACAACCTCAACATGCCTGAACACATGTCCGTGTTCCTTCAGGGAGAAAAGGACAAGCTCGCGGTAGCGGTCTATACCACCCAGGGAACCCCCAAGGCATAGGACACTTGAGTCTGCGCGGACCTTGCGAGGATGATCCTATCGATACAGTTAATCTTAGTCGCTCAAAGGATCAAGGGGCTACGTACCTCCTGTGCAGAGGCATGGAGGAGTACCCCAGTTATTTGGGTGGCGAGCTTGTATGCGCAATCTTTCACCACTTTAACAGCAAGGGGATCGCTGTCCTCGAACGCTGCCTCGAATACGAGTGGGCAAAGGGAAGAAAGGCGTCCCTCTCGCGACAGCGAGCTGGTTGAGTCTGGCGCGTACACAGCCGCCAGTAAATCCATGACTTCATTGACAGCGAATCTCTTGAGAATCTTCTCTCTCAATGGGCCATGCGTGGCTGCCTCCCCCAAACTTTCCTTGTCCTGGTCTGCAAGCAATGCACGTACAGCTGTGCGCCCGACGTCAAATCCGCTGCCTTCATCCCCGAGGATCCAACCCCAACCGCCGACACGGCCGAGTGTCTCCAGAGGTGCGTCAGCCCAACCCTCGCGGAAGCTGGCGACGATGCTTCCTGTACCCGCGACTACCGCGACGGCTGTTTGCACGTCCGGTAAGGTGCGGAGCGGCGCGGCAAGGAGATGCGTGTCATTGGAAATGATCAGCCGCTCGACGGGGACGGAGAGCAGCGCCGAGACGTGGGGGAGGAGGAGAGAGGCTGCTGAGGGAGAGTCCACGCCCGAAACGCCCAGCCACGCTGCACGGAGGTTGTAAGGTGGTGTGCTGACTCCGGTCGTACCGGTACGCGTTGTAGGATTAACCGGGAGTGTGATAACGACCGGTGACTGCATAGCCGTCGTCAATGCGGAGGACATCACCTCGCTGATGCGTCTCAGAAAGCCGTCAATACCCAGGCTGGCGAAATTTGAGCCTCCGACTAGTGCATTAGCGAGTATGGTTCCGCTTGGTGTGCACAACACAGCAGCGGTCTTGGTAGCCCCGCAATCAATGGCGAGATACAGATCTATTGGCGAGGACATATGTGCTGTATTGTTGATGGGTGTTAGAAAAGCAGAAACTGAGAGGGGGCTTCTTATTCTCAAAATATGATGTTAGTTAACGAGAGGCACGCACGGATATCTGCCCACACTGGCACTTCCCTATCTCAGTATTATCGAGGTAACTTGGCAGTAGTGGGAGTGGCTTAAGCGCTCAAGTTCATGTTAAGAATTAGCCACAGCTGTGCCCATGACAGTGCTAGCACACACTCCCCGAATGACCTTTTCCGTCGGCTGTCCGCATTTTTTTGGTTTCCTAATCACGCCAAGAAACCAGCATACCTGTGGCCTTAGCTACCTGCATATGCAATTCCAACTCTGCAACAGGATACGTCTTCACGTATCCTCGTGATTCCAAAGTAGAGCATACAGAACAAATAAACTATAGCTTTGCCTTGGAAATCGTGTTCAACATGAACTCCGACTTCGCTCGCTCACGCAACTCCCGACGCAAGATTTTTCCTGCAGCACTGTAAACATACACTCAGCTCATGCAATGAACATCATCAAAAGTGGTACAAACCTCTTCGGGATAGCATCGATAATAACGACACCACCACGCAGGAACTTGTGCTTCGCGACGCGGCCCTCAATCCACAGCTGCACGTCTTTGGGGAAAGACGTGGTCGCATTAGTGACTCCAGCTCTGTGAACGACATATGCTCTACAAATTCATGGTTAATGAGGGAGAGAATGGGCTGCGCATCAGCTCACCGAGGAAGTTCAGTAGCCTGTGCAGGGTCGTCAATGCCAATCACCGCAGCATCAACAATTTCAGGGTGTTGGAGGAGAACACTCTCCAGCTCTGCTGGCGGCACTGCAGAGACGACCGGTGTTAGTCGGTCATTATGGAAAATATAGCCTCCCAGCTTACCTTGGAAGCCCTATTACTCAAGGTTAACACAGCAAATTAAAAACATAAAGAGGCTTACCTTGTACTTTATCAACTCCTTTTTACGATCGACAATTTTATAGTACCCTTCCTCATCCCTTACTGCGATATCGCCGGTTTTGAACCATCCGTCTGCAGTGATCGAATTCGCGGTGGCAGCAGTATTGTTCAGGTATCCTTTCATCACTGTAGGACCACGAACCCAGAGCTCGCCGCGCTCACCGGGTGCAGCATCAATGATATCGTCTTCATCGCTAGCTACAAGGCGAACTTCGAGGTTGGGAAGGACGACGCCGATGCTGCCAACCTTGCGGAGACAGTCTTTTGCCGGAAGTAGATGTGTTACAGGTGAGGTCTCTGTCAGACCATAACCTGAGGGAAGGCGTTAAATCTTTTGCAATGAAAGACCATGGAGGTGAAAACCTTGTGTTATGGCAACGGTTGCACCGAGGGAATTGAGCTTCTTCACAGCTAGATCGACAACACCCGCGCTGAGAGAGGCCGCGCCTGATAGCAACAACTTAAGAGAGCGTAGGTCATATTTGTTCGTAGCTGTGGGAGTGATCAGCCTCAGCGGGATATGCGGAGAAGTTTAGGTTCACCAGGATGATGAAGAAGCACTAGAAGGATCGGCGGAACAACGAAGCCTATGGTAACCTTGTAACGCTCGATGGCTCGGAAAAATTGTTTAGGATCAAACTTGGGCAAGATGACCATAGGGAAGCCATAAAAGAGGGGATAGAACATGATCGTAACCACCCCTTTTATGGTGACCAGTGTGGGGTCACCAGTGTCAGCAAACACACAGGTAATGTGATAGTGGTGAGGCGTACCGTAAATGTGGTAACAAGGAAGGACACCTAAGCCTACATCTTGGCGAGGGGGAAGAGGTGACAGGACAGCTTTGAACATGGGAAGCATAGAGGTGAGGTTTCTATGCGTCGTCTGAAGCCACATCAGTCGGGCCGAGAATGAAATGAAACCACATACCTCGACCCCCTTCGGCTTGCCAGTTGTTCCCGAGGAGTAACAGAGTAGCAGAGTCTCACCGGCTTGAGAAGCAACAAATTTCTCCTCCTCAGAAAGGGTGCCATGACCAAGGAGGTCACCCAACCACAATACACCGTACTTGTGGGCAACTTCTGCGCCATTTCCCCAGAGGTCAAGCACCACCAGTCGGCGGCGGGCCTCATCCTCTGACACGCCGATGTGCTTGAACATGGCAAAAACAACAGGAACCAAATCAGGGTGGGAGAATACAACGCGGGCGTGACTGTCGTTGTACTGAAACGCGAGCTCCGTGGGGGTGTAAGCGCTGTTTGCCAGGGTGGTGCGCACGCCGCCAGCGATGAGCCCAAAGAGGGCAATCGGCCACGCGATACTGTTAGGGCTAAATATCATGGCGGTGTCACCTCTGAATAGGCGGCTGCCTTGTGGGAGGTTGGTGCGGATGCCATGAGCGAACTGCAAGGAGAGGTCATGAACGTCGGCGCGGGAGAGGACACGACCAGTTGCGGCTTCGATAAATGCAGGAAGATTTGGGTCATGTTGGGTCGTCCGGAAGATGAACGTCCAGAGAGATTGGGATACGAGGCTAAGATTGGGAAGGGGAGAGGTGTAGATGGTGGATGGCATAGCTGGCGGAGCAGACGGAAGGTCTGTGCTTGAGGCACTCCATTCGACGTCTTATCTTATAGTCCATCGCAACTGAGTACTAGTTGCATACAGTTGGCTGTTGCACGTCCGATGCGGATGCGGATGTGGAGGCATACCGGAACGAACTATTTCAAATATCAAATTATCGCCCGGCTTTTACTCCCGTGGAAAACACGAGCAAGTTGCCGAGGGTTGCCGATTCGGGACTCACCGGTACTCACCGGACCGGAAGCAGCGCAAGAGCAGAGAAACGATGGCAGACTCGGGCCAGGCAGAGCTTATCTATGCTGAGGCTCTCAAGTCCGCGTGTTCATCAAATTGCAAAGACGCAAAGCGTACCGCGTAGTCTTCCCCATTGGAGGGTGACGCTCACACGTTCACGTTGGCATAGTGTGAATATATGTTCGTTTGTCAAATATCATCTGACAGCCTCCAAGTCTGCGCGCTACAGTGTACTTCCTTCGATTATGCCAGGCTTTACACGGATGTACACTTATGTAGCCCTGCGCCTTCAGTTCAGTACATCTGGCAATACATCTCAGCCGCCACGACGACCATCGGGTGAGTACCAGTGAGTGCTCCATTGCTCCGAAACGAGTTGCAGCACGAGATGCGTCCTGGCGTCCATGCGTCCTTATCCCAAAACTTCCACTTTCCGTGCTACAACGTCCCACCGTCACGCGCCAACGTTCAATCCGTCTTTTCCCCTTTTCAGGTTATTGTCATATATATCCGTTAAATGTGTTGCAACTTGACCTACCGATCGCGTGCGCCCTTCTTATTATTGTTCTGAATTCACTTCCAATTGTGAGATTTGAACATCAGATACTCGAAGATACGGACGCGTTCTCATTAATGGAAGGCCTCCGAGTCTTGCATCTCTTTCAAGTTGCGATATAACAATTTAGTACTGGTATTGTCTCGAAATAGAAGCCCTTGGGTGCATTTTATCTCATTCGCTTTTCCGTATTGAAGCCGCTCAGGCTTTACCAGTTCAATGTCGAGCGTGAATCGTCGCACCGTATTGAATGTCGGCCCAATCATTCAATACTTGAAAGCTATGGCGATTTCTCGGCGACAAATCTTCTTCAATATCGGCTCATTCGTCTCTTTTGAAAACTTCTCAATACTGGATTGCGCTCAAAGCGGGCTCGTTCTGCATTAGAGCAGGTGTGTGGGGCAAAGGTCGCACAACATGCCACGACCATGCTTGCATCGGCTTGTCTGGTAAACAATTTTTTTTTTGGAGAGCGTTTTATTTCAGTCGAATTAACTACCGAATAAAGTGCTATATAGTGGGCGAAGTAATATCAGTCCTATATACCTCGCTATAGCCGGGCGAGGCAGTGCCTGGCCCAGTTAAAAGAGGGAATAAAATGCGTTTTCTGCACGCCCCTTGGTGTAGGGAAACCTCTGTATGATGTGGGGCCCTTGGGATAGGGCGGCGGTCGCTCTCTAGCTCTACTTTGTTCCATGTGGTGTTGATTAGTCGGCTGTGTGTGTGTGTATGTGCGTCTGTCTTACTTGTATTGTGCCTTGGATTTGCGTGTGCGGGTCTGTGTTGGTTTTTGCTTTTGGAGGGTCATCTGTACTTCTACTGAATTTTTGTATTCTTTTGCTTATAGAGGGGCATCACAATGTCTGGGCTGCTAAGCCTACGCCTGCTATAGCTCTTTGGGGGCTGTGGTGTACAGGTTCAATGGGTTCATCGAACCAACCTTGGCCACGAGTCGTGTCACTGCACCTGGTGGTGGTAACAGTCCAAGGTCGCCCCTCGTCTGGTATACATTCTCCAATGTACTCTCGAGAGGTCACGAGACTAGCTTTGGGCCACCTCGCGGCTCGGTACACGGATACCATCCTTCACCGAGGCCTCTAGTCTTCAACCAATCGTGCCCCCCCTTTGTCTACAGTGAGTCGAATATGGTCCCTACTATCTACATCCTTAAACTAAGAAGGTGTTTGTGAGACCAAATTATAGGGTAAGGCATGCGGGCATACCGTCAACTCTCTCGTCCGGTGCAAACTCTCGATCTCATCAATACGTGTTCGCACAGAGTCCAACAAGTCGTCGAACCCCTCTTCCTCAACAACCTCCCGTGCAGCTTGGAGGATCAACATTGAGTCAGGTCTAACATCATGGTTGATCTATAACATGGATCCGCAAGGCCAAGCAATCACGATTATGCTCGGGGAACTCACGTCTATGGAAATAATGTTGGCTCTGTCGAGCTCTGAACAGTGTTGAGTGGTACATCACAACGGGTATGAATGAAATAAACCTTCTAAGAAATCGGCTCTCGTCATTATTTGACGGCATTTATACTGAAAATGGTGTGAACGCTGAGTAAGACAGGAAATTACAAAATTGGCTTGCAAATGGTATTGAAGGTAGAGGTAGATCGTGGACTGGGACTTCTCCGTCTGATATCGCCTCTTCTAGTCGCTGCTCTTGCTCCTGTCTGATCTTCACAAACTCGCGTAAGAGTAACCAAGAGCAAGAGCTCCATTTTTGCTATTATGGCGTCAGACCAATCTAGTGTCGACACTGGCAGGTCGCACCTCGTCCATGACATCATCATCGCAGTCCTGAATGAGGCCAATTCGACTGAGGAGCCACCCTTTCTCAACAGCCAACATGTGCCGTGCCGTCTCCATCATATCACGGGATTTAGAAATGCGATTGAGGTATGCCAATCGCCCGCCCAAGATAGATATAGCTTGTGTTAAAGTTTCCTTTGGAGGTATGGGAAGTGACATGCTGTGGCGTATGCGCTTGCAGGCACCCTGTGCTTCTTCCGAAGTTAAGTCATATATATTCAAGACCTGAAACCCCGAAGGGATCAAAAATTGCACTCAAACGGGTAGAAACTCTTCACCTGCATGCGGTTCGCATTCATCCCTGGGCAAGAAATCAGGCGAAAAGATGAGCTATTACCCCCGAAGTAGACGCACGGAGTACTGTGTACGGCCAGAAATCATCCCTTTCCCACGAATATTGGCACGAATCCTGAGTCATCGAGAGGGAGAAAGGAGAACTCACGAGCTCATTACGAGTGTCAATATACCTGCCACCAGTGTCGTCAATATGAATGCCCTCTCTCAAGCGCAAGAACATTCACCGCTGGCCGCCCAAGCTTCGGCCCGCTGTTGCAGCTGAAGTAACATGTCCCTTCCATTATCATCATTGTTGAAGAGGTGTACGTTATTGAGTATCAGGATAAGCGGCTTTCCTGTCTTCCTTGCGGATCGAAGTGCTACCTTTTCGAGTTTGTTCATGACTATGATGTGGGCCATGATGTTGATGAGTAGTCTTGTTCAAGAGTAGGAAGGAGTATAACTTACCTCGCTCGACATCAAGCCCAGGGCCACCTTCATTATCTCAGAGTGAATGAAATGATAACCATCGTGATGAGTGATCTTCACCTTCTCTGGGATCTCTTCGCGAGAAAAGGCCAGTCTGGGAATCCTCGTTATACTCATAATTTAAAGCCTTTCCAAGGCGGAGGCGAAAAACCTCGAGATCGGAGTGAGCGTCACACATTGCGACACCCTCTGCCTTGTTGGCTTGCATTGCATCCAGTATCATGGTCGTCTTTCCAGCCCCCTGCGCAAAATGTAACTTGATAAGTAATGCAGGGACACAGATAGAGGCGAGACCTTGCATCCGAGAATTATAAAGTAATGTCCAGTCTCGGCTCCGTGTATAATACGATCGAGGGTGTCTTGCTCCTTCCGCCGGAGATGGCTCGTCCAGGTGCCATGTCCAATATCGACTTCATCAATGGCATCCGCCACGTTCCGATTTTCTAGTGAGTTTTTTGCGTGCAAGACTAATTCCAGTGCAGGATCATAACCTCCTTCAAATGCTTGTTCAATCTGCGCGATAATTAGCGTAGGACAGGAAGTCTCAACATGGATGGCAAATACCTTATCTAAAACAGTCTTCTTGTACCAAGCATAATACACTGCGCCACCCACGAAGGCTAATAGGAAGAGTCAGAGATGAGTGCCGAATGTTGAGCGTATCTCAGAGTCACGCAAAATAAATGGATCAAAACGTGAAGGTTACACCATCCCACGATGCTGGCCCTCGTAGCAGTGTCATTGGTAAGGGGGCAGCACAGGGTCGCATAAATGCAAATACACGCGGGAAGTCAGGTAGCTGATTTCGGGCTATTGACCCAAAGACTTGACTAGCTTGACTCCCTGATCGATGTCACGCACATGTACATCAGAGCAGGTACCGCGGGAATGGGCTCATGGCAGCACAGGTCCTTTCGCACAACAGCCTGCGCGACTTGACTGGCTGGTCAAATTATCAAGGGGTAAAGAATCGACACAAAACCGGTGCAAAGTCCAAAATTTAGGCTTACCGATTCCAATCCCCATAAAAGCTGTGAGGGCAGCATCTAGGAACGGTGATCTACCTGCTCCTTGATTTTGTCCCACGTTCTCGACCCTCTGTGGTAGGCGGCATGGACAACGGGTCTTGGCACCACACTGACAAGTTTGGGCGACACTTTCGGAATGTCTACTCGCCTCGAGAGTAGAAAAGGAGTTCTGGAGGAGGGAACCATGGGAGAACATTCGCCTCGACAATGAGCCCAATGAAGGGTGTGTAAATGGGGTGTGTTTTCGCAAGATGGCGGTAAGTTGTGCGAGACCATGTGGACGAGACGAGAAACGAGATGTGGAGCTAACTGTCAGTAGTCCTATCACTGGAGTAAAAGGTCGTAGACACATTGCAACGTGTGTATTAGCGCTGACACGGAGACTCAAAGATCACGCCAAGAGTTGCCCAACGGGCGGGCAAAGACAACTGGTAAGTAACTGTAGTGACGGGCTACGTAAGCGGACAACCTTCGTAACCCCGATACAGTACGCAACTACGTAACCCCAAGAACCACCTTCCCTCCAAACCTACGATGGATCCAGCCCCAGACTCAGCACAGCTAGTGATGGAAACCAATTTTGCGTTTTCAATGCGGAGGACTTCTGACAGTAATCCTTTTTCTCAAGGCTTAGAACTCAGCCCTGTCGTAATAAGATTAATCTACCGCTAAAGTCTAAGCCAGTGTCGACTCACGGGAACTCGAATCATAACGTCCTGCTATCTGCAATGGCCTGGATACGCTCCCACTCGTTTACCCACATGTACTGGGAGAAAGCCATATACAACCAGCGAAACCAGACGTGCTGGGATCGATGACGCAAAGTAGCATCAACAATTCGGCGGTATTCATTTATCCCTGCGACAAAGACATGTCGAGGAAGGAAGACCGAGCTGCCATGCTTTGTATCAGGTACCAAAGTACTGAGGGTCCTGGAGAAAACGGCTTCTAACTTGATCAGCACCGGGGCGAGAATCCCAGTATATTTGACGATGATTGGCCTTGATTTGAGGGAATAAGCGGTCAAGGGGTATGTACTGCCCGCCAGCGACGGAGACGTGGACAGGAGATGAGATACTCCCCGATATAGGGAGAAATGATTTGGGTGGCCAGATACTCCATATGAATCGAAGGTCAGGATCTACGGACGATATCGATGGGATATCAGCGAAGATGGAATATCAGCGAAGGGTGTTGAGGAGAACACATACGGTAGAAATATTGTGATCCGTAACATATTTGTAGACAGTATCAGCTATGAGACTGGCATCCCACCGCGCATTGATGTTGTCCTCAAATTCGCTTGAGCTTTGTGAGCTACCTCTGTGCGATATCACAAAAAATGGCTAAGAAACATACTATCTGTCGAGGACCCATCGTCTATCCTGAGCTACTCCAAGAACATCAAGGCTATCCCCAAGCTCACGCCTTCGTATATCGCCCAGCCCATCCGCATTGCCGACAGAGAGACACAGGGAGTATACTTGCGGGAATGTGAGGCCAACAGTGCCCCTCGGGCTTGCAGACACTGGCGTCGGAGATGAAGGGATCAGGGAGGTAACCGTCGGGCCGAAAAAGAAGGTCTCATCATCAGGATGAGCTGTGAGGAGTAAAATGCGAGGGGAGAAATGGCTAGTTTGGGACTCGGGAAGAAAGCCATCGCCTCGGTGCAGGGGTTGGAGCAACAAGCTAAAAAATACTGGTACCAAGGTGAGTACGATATAGAAACCAGAGCGGATGGTCATGACTGGTCATGTGTTGAGGTGTGAACGTTCCATACTGCACGCGCGACAGGACTTGACTTGACCCACCACCCCATACCATGCTTACAGCAGGGCATTTCACCTCTTGTATTACCCGTCGTTCTTTCTTTCTTCATGCCCGTTCTCGGACATTCACCTTCTCACTGCAGTCCGTCCACCGCTGTCAACATACTCAGCCACAAAGACATAAACCTTCCTTACGTGAAAACATCTACACGTTCCCAAATCTCATAACTATGTCGCGCATTGCCGCTTGCCCTGCTCTAGGGTGGGCAATTCTATCCGACAACTATCCAGCTGCGACAAGTCTGTTGCTCTATGCTGGAATAACGGACTGGGTGAGTCTCTGACACAAATCTCCTCCTATTGTCGTGATGCGTTGGGTGCCAGTTTGATGGTTTTATGGCACGCAAGTATCAGATGACATCTGTTCTCGGAACCATCCTCGATCCTGCTGCGGATAAGGCACTTGTCGGTACTCTTGTCATCACATTGACAATACAGGGATTACTTCCTTGTGAGCCATTCACTCACGGAGAAGAACGTAATCCTCATGCAGAAGCCAGTCCCGCTGGCTACCATCATTATTGGTCGTGATCTGTTATTGTCCCTATCTGCGTTTTACATTCGATACACCACGCTTCCACATCCAGTAAGCAGACCACAATGCCCTTGTGTCTCACGCGTTCAACCCTCCTTAAGAAAACCTTTCGGCGCTACTGGGATTTCTCAATACCATCTGCGGAAGTGCACCCTACAACGATTAGCAAAGTCAATACAGCACTCCAACTTCTTCTTTTGGGCTCTACGACAATAAGTCCTCTCCTACCTGGCGCGGCTGTTAGCTTTGGGCTTTACCTCAAAGGCTTGCAGTGAGTTATCTATAGTACCCCATACCGTGTCAGGCTCAACTGTGCAACTCAGGTGGACTGTAGCCACGACTACGATCTGGAGTGGTCTATCCTATGTGTTCTCAAAGGATGCTGTCCGCGTTCTATCTAATGTACACAGACTAAGGAGGCCACCATCTAGCCCATAGAAGCCCATTACTACGACTACACAAAGCGTAATTTTACTTCTTGAGCTAGCATAAAGGAGCAAAACATGTAGAAAACCACTTGGTTTCTACATCAAATCATGCACGAGTCTGCCTCGTTCCCATCTTCTCAGTTTCGGTCGATGAGGTCGGAACAAGGACATCCAAAAGTGAACGGGGTGGATATGAAATGTGCTTGAAGAACCCTTGTTGGGCTAAAATTGTCTGTGCGGTATGAAACTGGCTGTAGACGGGAACATACGTGCTTTGTCGCCCACAAACGATCACATCGTTGGTTCCAGGAACGTGGATTGATAACTAGGTCTACTCGGTGAATGGAATTATGGTTTGGGGGCTGAGCACAACTCACCCACAACTCCGCGCGTATGAAAACTTCACAGATCTCTGGCCAGTCATATACTAGTTTGCTCAGAGTGATGATGTCAGGCATACGCATACATATTATGTAGGCTTAAAGGCTGTCATTGCATCATTTATTATGGAATGGTTCTTTTTTATCTCTGGGTACCGGGTGTCTATAGGGTGTCTATATGGGCACAGGGTCCGCTGCTGTCTCATGGATACTTCAATTATCCTCGGTCAAATCGCATACGTGGTGGCGATTCAAGGAGCCCCCATAAAATTTTACATTGCCCCATTTGCCGACATCACCATTCCAATGTATACTGTACTACCGCGACCGCGACTGCTGTCCGCGCATCGCCGACTCAGCTCAGTAGCAGTCGTCAACACGATGAACGACTCGAAGCTTGTTGCAGCTTACAGTAGCCCAACTCAATTATGTTTTTCAGGCTGTTTTTCAGACCCAAGGGAACGGATCCGACAACTCCCACTATGAGATACTGTAATATTAACGGTTTCCTTTTTGGTGGTTAAAACAGAGAAACACCCCAAGATGCTGTTTTTCTGTTTCTCAAGCATCGGTGTTTGAAATGTTTATTGCAAGGCTTGCAACGGCCACCTAAATAAGGAAAAGGCACTTTAAAGGCATGGCCTTTACCAGTTCTTTACCCGCTGGTCCGCTATCTGGGAACATCCAGACGTGTTGTGCTATGACTTGTGTCGGGTCTCAGTTTTTGTGCTAAGGCCCTCTGGTGTAATTTAATTTGGTGGATATGAATACATCTTGTGGAAGAAGTGAAGTTGGTGTTGTAGCCTAGTTGGTATGCTACCATTTTATTTTAGTTGTGCCGCGTGGTGTTCTACTGGTTCAAACCATACCTGGGCCTTTTTTTCCTTCTCAACTTGTACCTCCTATGTCCCACATCCCACAAGCCAGACATATATTCAAGTCATTTCAAAGGCGCTGACCGACTTGAGTCGGAGCACAAAATATACAAAACGAAAAAATGCACGAGAAACAGGACTGTTTCTCAGCCTTGCCGAGCTCTGCCGGGTTCACCTGACTAACAGAGAAACAGAAACACGAAAACATGGTGCCCCCTTCCCAGAACATAGAGACGAGCTCTTAGCTCGGTCTCCTGTGTACTGTAATTCAGAACCCTGCCGCTTGCCAGTGCCGGGTCTACGGGTTTTGCTCGAGAACCTGAGTCTTACCCTACAAATTGCAAGTGTCTAGGCTCCTTAGACCTTGACTACAGGTCTACTGACCGGAATTCTATAAAACCAGGGATGAGTATTTACCCTAGTTTTGGAGGTTCGTCACTACCTTAGGGTTTCCTCTGAGTTTACAGTATCATGCTTTCCCTATTCCTCCCTTCACTTCTCCTAACCACCCTGAACTTCGCCGCACCGTCGTCAAGGGGAAATGCCTGCCATGTTCCGGCCTCAGCCTTGAAGCCACCTGCACCATTTTCTCCCCCATCTTCCCCGCCGAGCCACGTCGCACTGGGCATCGGGGTACAAAACTATACCTGCACTGCATCAGGGAGCTACTCGTGAGTGCCTTCGGACCGTAGTTTGCATGTAAGTGATGAATTGATGTAGCTTTATTGGCGTTTTTACTCAGTTGTTCGACATGTC
This sequence comes from Russula aff. compacta, assembly GCA_003313875.1. Taxonomy (NCBI): domain Eukaryota; kingdom Fungi; phylum Basidiomycota; class Agaricomycetes; order Russulales; family Russulaceae; genus Russula; species Russula aff. compacta. The sequence goes on along the minus strand of QLOT01010362.1, from coordinate 20,568 downwards.
TTGCCTCTATGACAAGCCATACTTTAAGGATGACGCGGACACAATTTGGCAGAGATACGTTGGGAGCGACCCATTAAACCCTCAATTGGCTAGTCTGTTTAAACGCGGGTGGAACATTGACGTTATTGGCCAACACTATTTCATCAACGAGAGTGGTACCCTCTTCCCCAAGTTTGACTTTACGTCTATCGGGCCGCTTAAGGACAACCACGATGCTTTCGTCATTGCAACCAAGGCTGGGGATATCCCTGCGTCCACTAGTCAATTTGATGTTGATTGGATAGATTTCATGGCTGTATCGGGTAAATTGGCAGACGAAATCTTCGGTGTGTTCACAACGGGAAGCCAGCCGCCTGATTCTGTGAGATCCTTCGGCTTTGCCTGTCCTATATCAATCGTGAAAGTGAATTCTGTTTTGTTTCTAGTGCACACCCGGATCAGGCCCAATCGCCGTTAAGTATACCGCACAATATTGTACGTACACGTGACTTTGATGGTTTCAACCATAGCCCATTGACTTCGTATATCGTATATATAGGGTTTGAAGGTGGTTCATTCTGAATGTCGACCACCCGCTTTCATATGGCCAGCATTTGTTTTGGTCCAACATTTGTTGGCCTGTGGCCGTAATTAGCCTCTCCTTATTCTATCACTAACGAGAGTCGGAGGGATCCGCTCGGCAATTTGAGAATGGACGATTTGGTAGCTCCGATTGAACTTTCTATGTAGATACGTGCCACACTTGATCACAAAACTAACCGACAGTACGAAAACAGGAAAATGGTGGCGTGTAGCGAAATTAAGGAAGGGGTGGAATGAAAATGTGTCTTTCTGGGACTGCTACCACCAAGGAGGAGGGCATGACGTCTAGGTCACGAAGGACAACACCTGACGCATTGAAGATCTGGCGTCACTGACCTTCCAACGATGTAATCACTCGCCTGCGTCTAAAGTGCTCAGTAGTCTCTGGAGGAGTATACACGATCTTAACTCATTCAGCCAATAGCTAATATACATCCATTTCTACACAGTTCACCCGAGTCCTTTCCTTATGATAATTCCTCACCGGATCCAGCCAATCATACAGTGCACGACGTTCAGTAGTCTACAGAGGTGTCAGCATGAAACACTGTACCAGTAAATTCAGATAATGCTTCGTACCATCGGTGGTACCAGAACCATAGTCACGTGGCTTATCGGAGCCGTAGCTTCCAAGCGGCTTAGTGCCACTGCCGTAGGAATCGGTGACGCCAGAACCATAGTCGCGTGGCTTGTCAGAGTCGTAGGTATTAGGTGGTTTGCTACCGTAGCTGCCATGGTGCTTGGTCTCGCTGCCGTAGGAATCGGTAGTACCAGAACCATAACCTCGCGGCTTGTCCGAGTCGTAGCTACCATGGGGCTTGGGACCACTGCCATAGGAATCGGTAGTGCCGGAACCATAGTCGCGTGGCTTGTCAGAGTCATAGGTATTAGGTGGTTTGCTACCGTGGCCGCCATGGTGCTTGGTACCACTGCCGTAGGGATCGGTGGTACCAGAACCGTAGTTTCGCGGCTTGTCCGAGTCATAACCACCATGTGGCTTGGGGCCACTGCCATAGGAGTCGGTAGTGCCAGAACCATAGTCGCGGGGCTTATCTGAGTCATAGCTACCAGGTGGCTTGGCACTGCCGTAGGAATCGGTAGTGCCGGAACCATAATCGCGTGGCTTGTCTGGGTTGTAATTGCCAGGCGGTTTGGTGCCGCTGCCGTAGGAATCTGTGGTACCGGAACCATAATCGCGTGGCTTGTCTGGGTTGTAATTGCCAGGCGGTTTGGTGCCGCTGCCGTAGGAGTCAGTGGTACCGGAACCATAATCGCGTGGCTTGTCTGGGTTGTAGTTGCCAGGCAGTTTGGTACCACTGCCGTAGGAATCAGTGGTACCGGAGCCATAATCGCGTGGCTTGTCTGGGTTGTAGTTGCCAGGTGGTTTGGTGCCGCTGCCGTAGGAATCAGTGGTACCGGAACCATAATCGCGTGGCTTATCTGAGTCGTAGCTACCAGGTGGCTTGGTGCCACTGCCGTAGGAATCGGTGGTGCCGGAACCATAGTCGCGTGGCCGGTCTGAGTCATATGTGTTAGGCGGCTTGGTACCACCGCCATAAGAATCGGTGGTACTGGAGCCGTAGCCACTCGGCCTGTCCGAGTCGTAGGTGTTGGGTGGCTTGCTACCGTATCCGCCACCACTACCGTAGGAATCAGTAGCACCAGAACCATAGTCGCGTGGCTTGTCTGAGCCGTATTGGCTGTATCATCGTCAGACAGTGACACTGTATATGTTAGGGTTCTCCTACCTGGGGTTAGACCCATAGCCCGTGCCGGAGCGTTCACGATCTTGGTTGTAGGACATGGTGCGAGAAGATGATGAGCGACCAGGATCATGATGGCGAGGATTTTATATTGTGCTAAGTGGGGCCACCAAGTAATTGTCTCCCAGGAGTCCCAGCATAGTTAAATTCAGCCTAGGCTGTGAACGAAGGTACTGTACTGCCTCGCGTGCAATTGGCATGGTGCGCCAGAAAAAATGGAACCTGTCAACAGGTGTGACTGCAGTTGGTATGTGCTGCGTGGAGACAACTGATTTACTCCCAATATAGTCGATCTTGGTAGTCAATTCGGCATTACCCTAGGCCCTAGTTTTGAAATCGGCAGCGACCGAGACAAATATGCAGGCTGCTTTTCATTCCGCACATTCCTGTTCCATGGGTCGTGGCGCTATATCCTAGTCAAGGTGACATTGATGTGGGGAGAACGCTCGACTGGGTTGACAGTTCCACCGTCAATAACAATCGCCGGTTGCCGATGAGAAATGACCTCCAGGGGAATTTCACGAGGGTGAAAGTTCTATGTCCTGAACCGCATCCAGCATCGGCGCCGTATCATGTGTCTAGAGCTCTGTGTATGGTATGGGCCTATGATGGGAAAGATCGTGCCTGTTTACTAGCATAAGACACGGAGTCACCTAAGCGAGCGCCGTCAGATCTTTGGAGAGATAGAGAACTCTCGTCGTTTTTCAAGCACCGTATGTCTCGATTCTGCCAGAACAAACAGAGTATCTGTCAACTCATCGGGATGGGTTGGCGTCTCCACGTGCACAGACAAGGCGCCTCCATATGATGCCAGTATACTGTAGATATGGAGGCTAATTAATCCCTAACGTGATGGAGGCAACTGGAATGTAGCTCCTATGATAACTGGTCATGAAGAAGAGATGCGACTTGCATGGCGTACTGTGCACCCGGTGACCGCCACTCCACTTTCCTGATGACGATTCGGCTCCAGCCGCTTATAATAATCGAAGCCGATTTCCAAATCCAGGTTCTTCGCTAGGTTAGTCCCGTTCCCAGCCGGTCAGTTTAGATCTCCGATCTAAATCACAAGTAAATCTCGGTGGAGCGTGAACGTCTTTCGATCTCCGATTGAAACCTCACCGGCTGGGTACGAGACTAATAATTATCTGCTGCGTCAACGAAAAGAGTCGAAAGGATCCAAACGGCCGGAAGTGAACGACATTTCTCGACACCGACACCCCCTGAATTCGCAGCACAGCCACGAGGCCTTAATATTCCCTTAATTGGGATCAAGCTTGCGTTGGTCGTCAAGGAACTACACCAACCCATGCATATCCATCGCTCGATAGTACACGGTAGACCCCACAGCATCTGAAAACGTACACACTCATAAAATGTCCTTTTCAAATGGAAGGAAATAATTAGTCAGTCGAGCTCAATCCTCAACTCGACAGATGGTTGATATAAACCAAACAAAGCCAATTTGGTGTTCTGGAACCGAACCAAAGAAATGCAGGCCTCATTTAGTAACTTGATCCCGACAGAGTCACAGGGCGCGCTAATAAGATCATTGCATATCAGTAGCAAGCGGTACAATAGATGTTTCATGAACCGGTGGCACCGGGAAATGCGCCAGGGACTAACTGCCGCCGACGCTCAGGATGATGGAAGTAAGTGCCATATCGCGTTTTCGATAATCCACTGGGGCTCTGTCCATCTGAACCACCAGGCACACCCCGATCATCTTCGGAGGCAGCAAGCTCCGGTGATCCTTGGCCTCCCACAATACCCTCACTGCCGTCGTCATCATCTGAATCGCTGCCGTCGAGCCAAATTCCGTCGTCCGGTAGTATTATGACGCCGGAACCGAAATCGTAGCTTAACCTGTGACTGAGTGTGTGGTGGACCTGGGAATGGTTTGATGGACCAGCTGTCGTCTCCTGCCATGGGTTGTTGGTCATGTCTCCACCTAATTCTCCCGAGCTGGTGGTGGAATTCTGTACACTGTCCTGTGTCGGGACAGTCCTCGAAGGCGCGGAACTTCCTGCCGCAGATATCCGACCGCCTCTCCTAACAACGCTGTACCGTTTACGAAGTGAAAGCACAACTGCTTGATCCGATTTCCGCCCATTATGGTTCGTATTTTGAGAGTTGACCAGAGTTTCCCCTCTTTTCAGAGGAAGCCATGGTTGAGGAAGTGAACCCGTCAATGCTGGATGCCCGTAGCGTCTCTTACCCGTACTAGAAACCTCTTAGTAATTATGGACAGTACATGGACCCCACGTACTTGAGCACGCCATTGTACCAGTTTGCCATCGGTGGCTGCGACTGAAAAGGTCATCCGTAAATGAGGGTCGCCATTCGCCGAGAATAAGAATAACACACATAATCTGTGCGATCGTCCTCTGGAGCAACGTATAACACATCATCATTCTGAGCGTATCTACGCCTATTGAGATTGCTAGAGGCAATCAGCGAGGACGACAGCAACGTAAGAAACCAGACAGACCTTTGCGACCAAGTCACAGGATGGCCTGCGTGCAAACGTGAAACATCTTCTGTCTCTTCTCCGCGTTGCACTTCGAATATCGCGCTCAAGTTGACGTATCTGCTAAGGCCGTGGAATGACCTGCTGATATACACCGACCAGATCACCGTGAATACGATCAGAGGCGCGACGAGGGACGAAAGTACGAAAGATCTCTTCAAGACGAAGTTCCCAGACATGAAGATGAGGAAGATGACAATACCCCATATGAGACGCATGAAGGTGATAGGCCAAGCTTGTCCTTGAGACTCGTAAGGTTTATAGAATACTACACCAATGTTCTAAGCCGATAGGAAGAGCGCGCATAACCGACTCACCGAAAAGGAGTTTGTATTTGTATACAAGATATGCGACACCGAAGTAAACCGCGCCGAATATCAGGATGAGTGGTTGCGCAATGCTATATAGGAGAGTGATCACAAATATCAGGATAGCCTGGGGATATACGGTGCCATAGTTGATCACAGGAGGAGCGTTTAGCTCGGCAAAATCTGTCCGAGGAGTTTGGGAAAATGTAGCGTGTAGACAGTAGTCCAAGTACCTCGGGGCGTCCGTGTTATTAGTAGGCGAAAAATAATCCGAGGTATTATGATGCCCAGGTTGAGAAGTTGTAATGGCATAATGCCAAGCCCTAGGAAACTTCAATCTCGCTCCGTAAGAACAGGGATAAACTACCCACCTTGCAAGATCACATAGGAGAGGAAAAAATGTCTGTTCACACATCATGAGCACTGGCGCTTCACTGGTTCTGAGTCTCCTGACCTTGCGCGCCCCATTTGCAAAGCCTGGGCAAGCTTCTCGGGGATTTGAGCCGGTGAGTTGGCTAAGTCCCGCACGAGTTGCCAATAGGTGCTTGCCAGCAGAAAGATAAATACGACATTAACAAGTAGGAATAGAAAATATCTGCTGATCATGAGTTCTCTGCTGATAATTATCCGAATTCGCGAGCGCACTTTTTCATGAGAGAGAATTCAACCAAACTCCTGGCGCGAAATCCCTGCACATAGGTAAGAGCTGCATCACGTTAAGATTTGGGTTTGTGTCAGAGGAAGGGTACCGACCTTCCATTATAAATGGTATGAGTGCATTGAGCGTGATCAATGCTACAGATGGCAACGAGTTCTGCACAATAGCGCGTATCTTCTCATTACTGTCGATAAGACGACCCAGCCAAGGCATCGTCTTCTTGATCTCTTTGTAACTAAGTAAGCTCGCAAGGCCGGTAATAGGGATAACCCAAAAGAAGAAGAGAAGTGCGAGAGAGCCAAGAACGATCGCCTCGCGGAAGCGGAGTGTACCTGTTGAATGGCCGATGTTTGCCCACACGATGTCACGAGGCTCTGGCGCAAGGCAAGTCTCCAGCTGAAATGGTGCAGATGTATGCACGGTCTGAGCAGCAATTTGCTACGGTCATGGTCAGTCGCACTTCACGCCAAAGGTCAAGAAGTCACGAACTGCACTGGACATTTTTTCGAATGTAACAAACCCCACATCCATCGGTTTGAACTTTCCTGTGCGACGATGTCGCTTGACAGCTTCATCCGCCTCCGAAAACCGCTTTTCAAGGAACTCGATGGCGTCTACACACCCAGAAAGCCATCCAGGACGTAGCGTCGGTCGTTTATGATGTGGAACAACGAAACGATTGGGGACCTGCGCCTCTGTTGATGCCGGGTCTCCATCTCCTATCATCGGGTGATCGGATGGGTCGTATGTTTCCACTGTACTTGGATTACCAACGTATCGAACCCAAGCTTCCTCCAGCTTGAGGAGCGCGCGCGTTCGCGCCTCGATCAGACGCTCCAGAGAGCTAATTTCGCGGCAAATGCTGACGCTCTCCACATTTAACTTCATATTTTCGAAGTGCTCAGCAAGGGCCCTTTCTGAACGTAGATGATGCGGAAGTCCAGTAACCATGACCGTACGCGCAGCGATGGAATGCACGAGCTCGAGAGAGAAGAGTTGTCTTGTTTTGATGAATCGCTTGTAGTTCAAAAAGATGAGGCGCAAGGCAAGAAGGGTGAACAGATACGTGAACAGAAGATGCAAAGAGAGATAGGAATCGGCATCTGATACGAGGTCAAACCAATCGGGTCTCTTGTGTGGAGATTGGTCTTGAGATTGGGGCGTGCGCCAGTCTGGGTCGTCGTTATCTTCATTCCCAATACCGATATTTTTCTTCGGTCCAGTTAAGAGGTGCTTTGAGGAACAGAGAAACGCATACCTTGAGATTCACAGGCATCAGAATGGCCACGGCGAATACTGAGCATAACGAGAACAGATAAAATGACATCTTGAAAAAATTTAAAAGCTAGCAGGAATATCAGAGGAAGTGTATCGCATGACCCAGTTTGAATGCGACATACTACAGCAGCGTCTAGACCAACGATCTGTAGCACAGAGTACTCGGATGTCCTCAAGGTAGGGAGAATCCAACCAAAAAATGCACTGTGTGCATGTGCTTCATGAGGCGAGAAACCTGCCAGGGGCTCTTCGTAAAAGATGTTATGCAAGAAACCGAAGACGGTACCCTTTAGTTTAGTTCTGGGTGCAAAGAGGAGAGGCCATCGAGGCCGGGAGTATGAGAAGATAAGGAAGGAGGCAATGCCAATAGATGACGAAATCATTATTTGAGTTGATAACCATGGGCCTTCGTACTTTACTGAGGAAAGAAAAATTAACACCGACAGGGAAAGGCAGCATAAAAGACGTACGGGTGGGAGGAGAGCCAGGTGGCAGACCGCCGGGTTCGTCATCTGAAAGGTTATATGTGGAAGCCATGATGAAATACACAGCGTAGTCTCCACGATGTTGAAGGAACCGTAGGATTGGAAAAACTAGTGCAGTGACGGTATTGAACATGCGGCTATCGCGCAGTGCGAGAAACCGGATTACACGGCCCGGACGCCACAATGATTGACCTCTAGCCTCATCGGATCATCGAAATATCGAATAGCAGCTGGCAACAACCATGGTACCTATCGCATGGCACCCACCATGGATAACGCTGATTTATCTCAAAGAATGTAGACTTTCTTGGCGATGCATCGGCACATCGATATGCTTATGAATCTGACGATGAAGATCAGCTGAACCCGCTCTACCGTCGCCCTGTACAGAGAAGTGCACGCATCTCCATTCAAGGTGATTACAACTCAGGAAAATCTGTGGAGACGATTATTGTTGCATCAGGGAAGGCAGGGAAGGTTTGGGCTCAGGGGGCCCAACTCGGCGAGCAGCGTGCGGCTGTTGTAGTGGATGACCGTGCGGTAACTCATATTCGTCCCTGCTAGTGTCAAACAGAATTAATGGAGCGTGCTTAGGTTGGTCTCATTTTCTTACCCTCGTGGTCAGATGCGTTAGTTATAGTATCCGAGGCGTCTGAGATGCTGCCCACTCGGGAAATGCGCCCTTACGCCGAGACGATCATCGACTTCTACAACCCTACGCGGTAGGTTGCGTTTCTGACCCTTCCCAATCTATACTGATGCGCAGCCGAGGCTTATACTTCTGGATTTATATCCAGCTCCCGCGTACATTAGTTCTGAACCACTCGAGGCTTTTCATGCTCCCGTGCGTTACCTGCGCACCCGCAGCAAGCTGGCACCTGTAAGCAAGTGATATCTCATGTCAACATCGCTGACTATCCCGCCTTAGGGCCCCTTTCTTGTGCCATTTTTGCCTCCCAACCTCATCCAATCAACTTGTGCGGCTTTCGCGTCCGTTGCAGCGCTCCCATTATCCCAAATGGAAGCGATCCTCCTCCTTCTGCCTTCACAGCGCATTCCTATACCTAGGGAGAGTGACATCTCAGTATCCCTCCACACATCTGAAGACATGAGTGGTTCTGTATGGTCGGAGACAATGATGCGACAAGTCCACGGATGTCTTTCAGAGCTCTCAGGGGTGCGATCCCCCCCGCCTTGGCAGGGTGGTGCGATCCTCCTGAAACAGTCAGAAATCAAGCGGCGCGGTGATATTGGGGATGGTGGAATGTACATGTAAAATAAGATCAACTGGCTGCTGGTGTTGTAATTCTAGCTAGTTTCAGACGTTTGCCGACGCGCGGCAACTCAGCTGACCAAGTGGCCTAAATGTGGCAAATGCTGTTGATTCGCTGCACCATATCCCTTCCCCATATCTTAAACACCAGCCATGGTGAGTGCCCATGAAACCCGTGTCTTTGGAGTCAACTTACACCTTCCTGAAAGAGTGACAACGCAGGTTGGGCACATCCTACGGCGTCTTTTCACTGAAAACAACGCTTCCATCTTATCTCACAGAATACAAAGAGGCATTCGCTCTCTTCGATAAGAAGGGGACTGGTGCCGTGCCTCGCGAAACGCTCGGTGACCTTTTGCGTGCCCTGGGACAAAATCCCACTCAGGCCGAGGTTGCTGATATTGTGGCAGGTGCTCCACGAGAGGGCAAGTGAGTCCATGCCAAAAGTAGTTCACACTTGACTTGCTCCTCAGTCGACTACAAAACGTTTTTGACAATTCTGAATCGGCCTGACGGATTTAAGCCCGCGGGTACCCCAGGTAGTTGTTTTACAAACAAAAGAGAGCAATTCTCACACGACTCGCCTTTGTAGAGGAGTTCATTCGTGGATTTCAAGTCTTTGACAAGGAGGGCAATGGATTCATCGGTGCCGGCGAACTGCGATACGTGCTGACGCAACTTGGGGAAAAGATGACCGATGAAGAGGTGGACGAGCTACTCAAGGGTGTGCAGATTGGCGCGTGCGTGTCCCCTTCTGCCATTGGAACATCACTGACCTGACAGCAGCGACGGGAACGTGAATTATGAATCATTTGTACGCACGATCCTTAGTCAGTGACCAGCGTCCTCTGGTCACAGTTGTTACCTAGCCCAGTAATCCATAATATCGTGACGATGAGTAAAAAGGATGTACTCTAAACTTTTGAACCCAACATCATCCGTCCCTCCCAGCGGGTTAGAGATAGCTCGGGTTACTCGCTCCTCTCAGTATCATATCCTTCCTCATCATAGTCATTTTTCTCTTCTTCCTTGGATACTACCTCCGCAACAATTTGACCCCCGTTGCTAAGCCCTATATCCGCCAAGCGAACAACAGGCTGCCAGGGAATGGCTTGGCGAGGATACGCAGTGAACAAAGAGAAGCCCCACCAAACTTCAGCAGGTTGCTGCGACGAATGTACCAGCTCCCGCAAGTTGTACTCTGCAGTGGATGCTCCAATCTCCGCTCCGGTCACGTGTGTGGGATTAAAGTGAGCGTCGACCAAACAGTATAGAGCGGTTACTGTCGAAGTGCGTGCAACTAATCGCACGAGGCGCTGACCATCTGGAAGGCGGATAGTAATACGGATCGGGTCCGCATTTGCCGGCTCTTCAAGGGGGATCAACCAATGTCGGAGATCCCGTCGCCAACGGTCTCGTGCATCAGAAACCTGGGCCCGAGCTTCGTCCGCCACACGCTGGCGTTCCATCGCAGCCTTTTCTAATTCTGCGGTCCGACGCGCCTCTTCGATGCGGCGTGCCTCCTTTTCCCGGTCACGACGGGCACTCTCGCGAAAGGCGGCATCCTGTTCTTCACGAAGTGCACGGTCACGTGCGCGCTCCGCAGCAGACAATCGCAGAGTTTCTAAGAATGGCGTAACACGGGGAAGTAGTTGAAGTGTAATGTGATCGGTTAGTGAGCGCGCGCTTGTCGGAGCTGATGTTGGGGTTGCGGGTCCCTGATGCCGGGACAGAATGGTGAGCGAGGGAGATGAAGAGGATCGTGATGATGTCCCCATGAAGACAGAGGTACGGGGAGGTTGCAGTGCCATGAACGCCACAAACGGGAACGTGGTAGCCTGCAGTTTTTGTGCCGCTGTCGCATCGACTGAGTGAACAGCTAATAGAGAAAGATAGGGAACACACCACTCCAAGCATCTCGTTCCCGAACATCACCACCCCAAACAATGAATCCGTGCTTGTGAAGGAGTTCGACGAGGGTAGGGTCCGTCAAAGTATGTCTGTTTCGTTGTTAGGAAAGGACGGTATGTAAAGGAGCGACGACGTACCGCTTGAAGTCCGGGACATCATCATGCTCGCTGCTTACGAGGACAATACAGCCAATGCGCATCTCCGACTGGCATAAACGTAAGACTTCGTCGTAGCTGCCGAGGGTAAAGTCTGGTAGAAGTCTCGGCAGGCCCACGCCTAGCCTGCTGCGAAGGTCGTTGGTTTGAGGCTGAAGGGTGGAAGGGCCGGCATCGGGAACTGGACTTGCACGACTCAAACAATGTGCCCCTGTTTCTTCCTCGAGGCTGCGAACCCAGCGGTCAGAGACGGCATATGGGTCGGAGCGACTCGAGGATCTCGCAATTAATGGGCGGTAGAAGTTCAAGAATGAAAATGGGACTCGTGGAAGAGGGATACGGAGAGTATGGAAAACAAATCGAATTATGCTGGACAGGACGTGGAATGGGAAAGTCAGGATTGAAGTCAGCATGACACGAATGGCTGGCGGCATCAGCGTCGGACGCTGACTGAGTAGGATTTCTCGATTATGTCATCATCGCGCACCCGTGATCCCTTTCGGGCGCGTCCACGTCCACTGCACCAGAAGGTTGCACTAAATCATTATGACGCCCTCTGTGAAACCCTCTGCTGCAGAAGAGGAGGCTTTTATGGCCAAACTGCTCATGGATCCTCCAGTGACACCTACTCGCCACCGAGGGCTGTCTTCTCACAAGCCCCATCCGGGACAACGACATGAGCGCAAGGATACCTGTACCCCAAAACACCAGCTACACTCAGTTGGACAAGTTGATCTAGAAGAAGAAATCTCAGGCTGGGACTGGGATGCCCTATCTGACTATGTCCCAACCCCCAAGAAATACCGTGAACCTCCCAAAAAAGAAATCCAATCTGAATCTGGATCCCAGTTCTTGATACCCTCAGTCGAGCCAAAATACGCGCCCGATCCCTGTACTAGATGTCTAGTACAGACTGTGACTGACACATGGAATGATGGGGTGCGCGAGAAGGTGAGAATACCGCTCTGTGTGCACCGAAGCCGCTGAAAATCTTCCGTTAGCGAATCCTTGCCACGACCGACCCGGGGCTTGAACCCTGTTGCGTCATATTACGGGATGATTGGGTGTATACAGACGTCCATGAAGGTGGGCCCCAAACCCACACTCGTCTTCTGTCTTTGTCATACTCGAACAGGGGATGTTGTGAACATACTCGGATCGTTTGACTCTTCTGCGGATGGTCAGAAAAGTATCGTAGTGACAACTCTCCAGAACTTACTCATTCACCACCCCGACACACTACTAACACCTTCTTTACTGGCATCCGCACCGAATTGCCAGCGTAGGCCCCTCGTTACCGCGCTAGTACGGGCTCTAAGTCCCCCCACACCTGCTCTTGTGTACGGCACAGTATTGCACGACGTCGTTCAAAAATGTCTCCAAGAAAGGCGGTGGGACGTGCCATGGATAGAAGCCTGTGTAGATACTGCACTTTCCATGACTTTCAGTGACCTTGTGCGTGCCGGCGTCACAGTGTCTGTGGCCAAGGACGAGATATTACGTCGAGCGGCTGGTGTCCAGGTATTCGGGGAACGATATATTGGGGACAACCCTAAGGTATCTGACTCCATTTCATGCTCACTAAGTGCTCACGATTATTTTCCAAGCCTGAAGCCGTACTGTCTGATACTCGCGCGGGTCGTGGAGAGGCAGCGCTACTAGCAATTAGCGCACTGCACGATATCGAAGAAGATATCTGGTCTCCAATCTACGGTCTCAGGGGCAAGCTTGACGCTTCAGTACAGGCAGTTGTTGTCCGCAACCCGGGGTCGTCGTCTACGCACCCGGCACCTTTCGAGATCAAGACTGGCCGTGCCGTTGCGGGCCTCGAGCATCGAGCTCAGACCATGTTGTATACGCTTCTGATGCAAGAGCGCTACGGCGATTCTGTGGATCTTGGTTTACTGTACTACACACAAAGTGAGGATGTGATATCTGTCCCCGTCACTCGACTCGAACTACGTGCCCTTATTGGAGTGCGCAACGCGATTGCAGAGTGGATGGCCCGTCGCTCCAGAGGATTCGAACAACATCGGTTCAAGCATGCCTCGTCATTTTTGCCACCGACAATAGATAATGAACGGCTATGCGGGCGGTGCTATGCCCTAGATGCCTGTATGCTGTATCGCCGGGTACGTACCTCATGTTCCGATATGAACGAACAATAGTAATGGAGGTAGGCCGTAGAAAATGTCACCGACGAGGATTCAGCAATTGCGGACATTTATGCTGAAAAGACGGGACATCTCAGCCAGTTACATGCTGACTTCTTTAAAACATGGGAGCGATTAATCGCCCTTGAGGAGCAGGACATGATGCGCTTCAAAAAAGAGCTATGGACCCTGGACGCAGGAGAGCGAGAGAAATTAGGCCGGTGTTTCGCGGACATGGTGCTAGACACATCATCTGGAACAGACGAGCAAGCTCATACAGGAGCAAGTAGGATCCATGGGTTCACATATCGCTTCCAGAGGCGAACAGACCCAGGTGCCAAGAGCCTGCTTAACGGATACATGAATATTGGTGACGCAGTGACAGTTTCGGTTGCCCCTGATCTATTCGCGCTATGTCGGGGCTTCATTCTGGAGCTCGGCCCTAAACTAGTGGTCCTTGGTGTCGATCACACGTTGAACATCGAGGCAATTCAAGCACGTCTAAGGAAGCAATCACACCGGCGCTTGTCAGATGTGAAGGATTCGACTGCGGAAGTTACGTTTCGCATCGACAAGGACGAGTTCTCCGCTGGTATGGGTCGGGTGCGCGAAAACCTTGCGGCTTTGTTCTATGTTGGCGGGGATACAGCACGTTTGCGCCTTATTGTTGACCTCGCTCCGCCAAGTTTCGACGAAGAGAACGAGTTGTTGACCACTGTGCGCGCCTCGTCGCGCTGCCGAGCCTTGGCGCGGTCACTGAATACCCACCAAACGCTAGCTGTGGAGAGAGTTCTTTGCGCGCATGACTACACATTGATCTTGGGAATGCCCGGTACAGGCAAAACCACAGTCGTGGCACAACTAATCCGCATGTTAGTTGAGACGGGCAAGACCGTGTTGCTTTCAGCGTACACCCATTCTGCTGTTGATACCATCCTTGCAAAACTCGAGGGTGTAGACTTTAGTATATTGCGGCTCGGGAATGTAGACAAGGTGGGCTTTTTTCTCCTTTTGGGCACAATAGACTATGATCGACCTCCCTTGCAGATTCATCCTGGTTCAAGACCCTACCACCTCTCTGCTCGCAAGAAACCAACCACCATTGAGGAATTCGAGCACCAGTTCATGACGCCCAGGGTGGTCGCGACGACTGCGCTTTCCATTCAACAGTGCGTCCAAAGCAAGTGTTTTGACACCCTACCCAATCAATTATAGCGAGCTATTTTCGCGCCGGATTTTTGATTATTGCATCGTGGACGAGGCTTCACAAATCACTTTGCCAACATGTCTCGGCCCCCTGCGTTTTGCTGAGAAGTTCGTCCTTGTGGGCGACCATTATCAGCTTCCTCCGTTGGTAAGCTCCATGGCACTGTGATGATGTTTTTAGCTCCACAAATGCCGATTTACAGGTACGCAACCGCGAGGCGAAAAAGGGAGGCCTGGATGTGTCTTTATTCCGTCGACTTTCGGAAGCCCACCCTCATGCGGTGGTCGAGCTCACACAACAATATCGGATGAACGCAGATATTATGCTCCTCTCCAACGAGCTCATCTACGATAATCGCTTAACTTGCGGAAACAGGAATGTCGCGAATCAGACCCTCGTCTTGCCGAACAACGCGTTCATTCAACGAATCCATAGCCTGACTTCACCTTGTAGAGATCCATGTTGGATGAAAGAGCTCACGCTTCCGAAGTAAATTTACCCGAAGGAGGCCACTGCCCAATTCTGACCACCTACGTTTAGCCGAAAAGCTGTCTTTGTGGATACAGATCATGTTCCTGCGACAGAGTCACAAGTGGGTGACCTTGTACAGAATGTGACGGAAGCCGTGCTCGTGCAACAATTTACAGAATGCTTACTCCTCAGCGGCGCACACGCAGAACAGATTGGTGTGGTTACGCTATACCGGCAACAGATTAAACTGCTCTCGCATTTATTGAGCAATCAACCGGATGTGGAGATTCTCACTGCTGACCGTAGTCAGGGGAGAGACAAGGACTGCATCATTATGTCTATGGTGCGCTCAAATGATGAGGGCACAGTGCGTTTTTCTCTCGTCTTTCTGCTGGTGAACTGACAAATTTTGGGCGAAGGTCGGTGATCTCGTAAAGGACTGGCGGCGTATGAATGTCGCTTTCACAAGGGCTCGCTCGAAGCTGGTTATATTTGGTTCGCGCTCAACACTCGCACGGACTCCGCTTCTGGAGTCATTTTTCCAGCTTATGGAGGGCGAAGGCTGGATAGTCCAGCTTCCAAGCGATGCTCATAAAGCACACGCAAGGGCACTTTCCTCTCCCCAAGATGTGCCCTCTAAGCGAGTGCATGACGAGTGCATGGGGAACTCAGAGCTTGAGAAAGAGGGTGGAACGGAAGGTCTACACGGCTGGGAAAGCAGCAAAAGAAGGCGAAACAGCCCCAATGTAGGGCTTTTACGATGTCGGCCGATTCTTAGAGACGTCTTCAACGATATAATCGACTTGACATAGTTTGTTTACATTGCATGTATTCATGTAATCTCCAGCAGTCACCTACAGTGATATAGCCCACGCGTTCCTCTGGTAGATGTATTCCTATCTTTATCCACAGGTTCACGACGGCAGGACACCGGTCCACGTATCGACAAGGTCAATAACGCAATAACCGTTGATGGGGATGTATTGCTTTGTAGTCATCTTTATTGCTTCCTGAGCCACCATCCCTCCCAGGAATGCAGCGACGTTTGGGAGGTCGGCAGTTGGTGCACGGACGCTGTGGTCTCTGTCAGCGCCTGTCCGTTAGGGATGATAGCAAAATTCACATCTCGCCGACAGCGTCTGAAATCTCTTTTTTGCCAACCTCAGTACCGGGAACTAAGGTGGCAACGTGCTCGAAGAGCTCGCTCTCCATGGGCCCACCAGTTTGCCTGGGAGGGGACGACCGCCACGCATCCAGCGCAGAAAGCGCTAGGTGCGTGGCAGTCTCTCTCGTCTGGTTGCTGAGATGCGAAACTGGATCCTCTCAGTCTTGGCAGCTACTACATGCACAAAAACCGTTGGACATTGGACTCACTAAGTTTCTCTGGCGCAGCGTCCAGGGCGCCATAGCGCGCGCCCTTGAGTAGTTGTACGGCGTGCGCGTTTTTAACGAACAGATCAACGAGCTCGCTCTCGACGGGACCGCACAAGAGCGCACGGAACTGCTCGCGTTCCTCTGCAGCTTGGGTGCGGTAGAGGTTCTGTAGGTGCACGTAGCCCTCCGTATCGCTTTTCATGTCAGGCAAACTGGCACTGAGGGGAAGCACGTGCGGAGGCCGTTCTGAGAACGAGTGAAGTGCACCCAGGAGGTGGCCAAAGGGTGTCGAGGGTGTCGTATCGGTGAAAAGCTCGACGAGGTGAGGCGGAACAACTGTTGGAGTCCATGCGCGGTAAGCCAGAGATACTGCCTCGTCGAAATTTTCTTCGTCCGGGCTACGTTTTTGGGCATTTAATATGGACTTGAATTCTTGCTTTTCTGCGTGAGTCTGAGGGGGCAACCCATTGTGCTGTGGGTGGGTAGAAGCCTTAAACAGGACGTGTGCGATGTGTATGAGAATTGCGTACTGCTGCTTTCCAATCATCGAGCGCGCGAACGAGGATATATACATAAGGGACATGTCCATGGTCAGTCGTGTCCATCGAATCAAAATCAAGCGCGCGGGATGCTTGGAGGAGAGCCGGGAATGGCTTGTCAATGCGCAATGATGGTGATGTCTCCGTATGACTCTCAATGACTACATCCCAGATTCAATCTCTAGCAGTTGCAATGTCAGGGGGGAGTCACGCACTTTCGTGAGTATGGAACTGCACGAAAAAGTCTGCGAGAAAGCCTGCAGAACGCACAGGGATAAGGGGCGCCGAAGAGGGGCTGCTCCAAAGAAGGTCGGCCAGTCGTGTCAAAATTACAGGAGCAAGATTATGTGTGATAATGAGAGAAAAGCCAAAGAAGTAAGATGGATCGGAGGCAAGAATATCTGCAACGTCACGAGCATCCGCGCAGGCGTCAACGCTGTCGTTTAGTTCTGTCAAGAGGCGAACGGCTTCCTCAGCGCGATTGCAACCAATACTTGTGGGTCCATCGAAGAAAAAGTTGTTCCCTGCATCGGCTGGAGAGACCGTAGCATGATCGAGAAGAGTGAAGTGGCCGATCCCTGGGAGCACAAGATTTTTCAGGATGGAAGTCGCAGTCGCACTGGCACCAATGACTAGAACGCGCGCAGATTCCAAAGCAGACTGCCCTGTCACAGCCCAGAGTCTGTGGACATTATCCAGGTTCAGGTAGACTTGAAAATAGGCTTGGGCGAATGAAGCGTACCTGAGTTGGCGATCATATCGACGGGTCTTGTTGTCTGGTTGACCGCTAAGGGAAAATGAGCATAGATCGCATGATCGCGCAGCTGCCTCACTGTATCGTAGCCGCTTCTGACTTTATGTTCTGTGATCCGTCGAAGGCCATGATACGTCTAGCTGAGACCTCGGCGATTGAAGTAAGACACTGGCACTAGGCACCACAATGGTGACTCGGCAACTCGCGTGTACTTTCGCGGGACTAGACGCGGGACGCCGTGCTATGCTCTTTCTCTTTCTACGACGATGCCTCCGTCACCCATCCAATCAGCCCGTCTCAACGCATCGAAGCTTCACACATTCCTTGCTATGTCATTCGAAGAAGTCAGAGGCTATTGCTACATATGAACAACTTCTCCATGAGCATGCTCCCTTGATTAGCTATTTAGACAGATCAAATGCGCATGACGCACCTTTGGTATGGACTTCACCATACGCTTTAGTGGTTTTTCATCTCAAACCTTTCTAAGAGAGCCTGTACTGATGTCTCCGTCGAAGATGCCGAAGGAGTACGCAAAAACAAAGGGAGCAGAAATTTACGGATGGCCGTGGACCATTTCCGTACCCTCAGGACTGTCAGTCGAATTATTGAATTATCCGTGCGCAAATTTATCCTCTGCAGACATACGAAGATACAGTGCAACTATTGGAATCTCCCGAGCTCTTCGATCTCGCCACTCTTGAAACCGATTCTCTCCTTAGAGACCTCCGCTCACTGCTTGCACACGACCTTCCGAACGCCCTTCTCCCATCCTCCGAGACTGAGGGGCTCTCTGCCCTTGTTGAACTCAAAGCAGGTGTAGGTGGATCCGAATCCTCGCTGTTCGTCGCCGAGCTTTTGCGGATGTATGGGCGGTTTGCCCGACTGAATGGCTGGGAACCAACTGTATTAGCGAGCTCCGAGAGTGACGGTGGAGGGTTCAAAGATGCTATCCTCGAGGTCAAAGGCACCGGCGCTTACGATGCGTTACGTTGGGAAAGCGGCGTGCATCGTGTGCAGCGGGTGCCCGCGACCGAGGCTAGTGGTCGTGTGCACACGAGTACTGTTGCGGCTGTTGTGAGTGCATATATCCCAATCGTTTGAATGGTAGACTTATGTCTATAGGTGTTACCACTTATAGAAGAATCACGATCCGATGGGTCAGATGATCTCGTAAAACTTGAAGATGTTCGGGTCGAGGTTATGCGCGCACGCGGCGCTGGTGGCCAGGTGCGTCTTCGGATTTTTATTTTCCCATTCCTTTTGCATAGAACCGAACTGGGTGTGCAATATGATCATAGCACGTGAACAAAACGGAATCCGCTGTACGCCTCACCCATGTGCCGACTGGCATCACCGTCTCGATGCAGGACGAACGAAGTCAACATCAGGTAAGCCTCATGGAGGTTCGCAAACTTGCGCTTCATCCCACACATAGAATAAACGACGAGCATTCCAAGTTTTGCGGGCGCGGCTGATGGACCTTAAATTAATGCGGGACCAGGCTGAGCGGCGGGCAACGCGGAAAAGTCTTGTCCGGACAGCAGACCGTAGCGAGAAAATCCGGACGTATAATTATCCACAGGTACATCCCCGTACAACGTGTTGCATACTCTTCATTTTACCGTGCAAACACAGAATCGCGTTACCGACCACCGACTGGGGAAAGGGACCATGATTTCCTGGGAGGCCATCATGGAAGGTGGAGGATTGTGGATGCTGATCGACGGACTCAAGGATAAGCACCTTAGCGAGGCACTTCAGGAGGTGTTGGAGCCTGCCTAGTTTTTGTTTGGCTGGTGTTGGGGTACAAACGTGATAAACACACGAGGCCTTCTATCTGACCTCTAGTATCCGTGTGCGCAGTGTACGGCACCATCTCGTCTTTTTAGATTTGAATTATGCTGTTGACCACCGAGGGTATAAGTTAATACTTTCTGGCCGCGGCCGTGAGCAGCTCCATACGGGTCGTCGCTTTGGCACAGAAATATAAATATGGAGCAAAGTTGGTGATAGAACGTAAAATATTTTACAAGTGAAAAAGCTCACGATACTGTAAGGTCGCCTCGACTGCGTGCAAAAGCCGATCGGGCAAGTGAGTGGTAATCAACCGTGTGACAGTGACGCGTGGTTCGGGTGGTTCATTTCACTTCTTGTCACCCTTGTCACCAGGCCACAGCACAGCATACAGTCCAGTCGCTCCTCCTTTTAACCCTGCCTCTCTTTCAAATTCAAATTAACTGCTTTCCCTTTCCCTCTTCCCTTCTCATCCTATCCCATCCCAGTTCCCTCCCTTTCTCCCAGTCATCGATCAAAGTACATCGATTTTTTTTTTCGTCGTTCTTTTCTTTCGCCGCTGTCCTTTCTCGTCGCTCCCTTACCAAACTTCCTCCCCCCCCACGATGCTACTGCATTCACTACTCTTCGTCCTTGGGGTCTCTGCGGTCGTCCCGGCCCTTGCTCAAGCGGGTACTTTTCATACGGCAGGTAATACCCAAGTGAGCGCAATGATGGTGGGTTCAGGGAATCGACTCCTCTCCACGCCTTCTTATTCCCGACATCCCAGATGTTCGTCGTTAGCCGGGACAAGGTTTACATCCTCGACAAAGTTGAAGGTAATGCCAATCAAATTAATGGACACTCTCAATATGCATCGATATGGTCGGTAATCTGTCCTCTTTGTTACTGCGGTTTTCTTGAATTACCTGTTATAGGGACATTCCTTCAGGGACGGCAACACCCATAGATGTGCAGACCAACGCCTTTTGCGCCGCAGGCATGCATCTCCCTAATGGCTCCTATGCTCTTTTTGGCGGAAATACGGCCGTCGGTCCCGGTGGCGCTAACAACGATGCTGGTTCAACTACCGCCTTTGACCCCACATACAAGGACTACGATGGCACACGCGCCATCCGTGTCTTTAACGCGTGTGACGCAAATACCCCGTGCTCTTTCTATGATAATAGTACCCAACTAGCCAAGCATCGCTGGTATCCTGCTGCAGAACCCCTAGCTAATGGAACTGTCGTCGTGATCGGTGGCTTTGTTGCCGGCGGATACATCAACCGCAACTACCCAAACACGGATCCTGCTTATGAGGGTGGTGCTGCCGAACCAACTTATGAAT
>QLOT01010343.1:928-12120 GCA_003313875.1 Russula aff. compacta | reverse complement strand
CAGGAGCTGACTAGACATGGGCGAAAAGTTGAAAGGAAGCTCACATCCCCTCGGGCGAAAATCCCCAAGCCCGTGCCCGCCACTGATGATGATGCATCACATGCATCACGCATCACGCATCATGTGCACAATTGTGACTGTCGGCAAAAACCCCAAATTATCATATGTGCATCGTAACATTAGATGCCCTGTCACAGACCTGTCACAGAAGTGGCCCCGGGGAATCCCGAGGCCGAGTACAAGTACAAGTACAAGCGTTGCTGTAAGGGGCCTTACTAAATAGTGGGCCAGAGGAAGGGAATGACAGTTTTTGGCAGGTGGCAAAGGACCAAAAATTGCGCGATGATGACCTTTACGGAACTTGAGCACCCAAAAGCGTGGGAGTCACAGCGTTTTTGTGGACTAACTACGACATCTCTGGCTTATGACTAAGCGCTTATGTAAAAAATTCCCCTCTTTAGGCCAATTCGGCGCGCGTCTCCAGTTGTATTTAGGATAGTCTCCGGCGCTATCGGTGACCTTACCTGATCGACTTTGGCCGGCTTTCCTTGTGAGTTTTACATACTTCCCATTCAATCCACGTAAGCGGCTTGGCTTTGCCTTTGCCTGCTCCTTCTCCTTCTGCGGGGAGTCGGGTTTCATTTTGCGGGGAGGATTGCCCGCGGGGCAAGTGGGGCATTTCCTGTGTCGTAGAAGAAGACTTGCGTAAGCACCTTTTTAACTACTTTCTTCGCACTGTTGCGGATGATGGGCAGAATAACTCATCTACCTCACCCCAACCGTACTGTCCATATTTGCCATTGGGCTCAACAAATGATTATATCTTCCGCGTGGCGCAGGCCCCTTCTGTGTGGCGGTGGCGGCATGATGATGATGGGTCCAGTCGGCGTAATTTAGCGACATATACAGTATTGTACACCCCTGGAACACTGCAGCAGCATGGCGTGGCGTGGCCCTGTGCTTACAATTGGCCTTCTTCTTCTTCCTTTCCATGAGTTGGCAATTTATATATAAATAGCATGCGAAGCAAAATGGCGGCGGGGTTTAGATGCTGTTTGCCGGTAACCCTCTTCCTTTTGTGAACCGAGGCGAGCCACTGGCGAGCCCTTCTCGGCTCGGCTCCTCGCTCTTGCTCTGCGCCCAGTTGTGGTGGGAGCGCAATACGACAGTATGCATCTTGGCCCATCCTCCTGGCACCTCGCTCTGGGCAGGTGCGGTGCACCTCCGCCGCACGCCCTGTTTTGTCGTGCGGCTGTTTTCTACCCAGAGGTGAGTTTGGCCGCGAGCACAGCACGCGGGATCGACAATGCTACGATAGCGCGGAAGCGTCCGTTTTGAAGCTGTGTTGTTGCTGCTGCGCACACAGCACACACACATTTCGATCATCTTCCGAAGCCGAAGCCCGAGCGTTTCTCGCCGCCACTGGTATTGTCGGTGCGTCATTTTTGCCTCTCCAGTCATGGCATTTGAAAAAAGTGCTTGTTTTGGTTGGGACTGATGAAGGGACTTTCCATATTTTGATATCAAGTTGATCTGCGCCCTCGCTCCATTGATGGGCTGGCACTTGTGCCCGGCGGGAGCTTTTCACAAACTGAGTGCCAAGTTTGTTTAAGTTTAGTTGCTTATCTTTGAGACCTCTTTTAGGCAACTGTGGACTTAACGCAAGGGTCGACGCGTTGACGCTCTAGCCTCGCTAATCCCACTTCTCGTACACGATCGTTAGTCGACGTTAGTCAGCCAAACACGTTCCCAAGTGTCGGCATTGACCCTTGAAAATATTTGGCAGGGGCGTTCGGTACAATATCAAAAAAATGAGGTTTCCCATTGGCGCTCTATAGCACCTCCTAAGTGGGCCCCACACGCGCAGGGCCATTTTGGCCGACTTTTGGCTGAGTATTAGACATTCGCACCATGGGCGCGCCACTTTGTAGACCGAATCTCCGCTGTGGAGAGAGAGAAGCGAAACGGACGCTGGGTTCCTGAGGATCGGTTACGTGCTGCGTTGGCTGGCACGTTGGTTGTCGTGCTTCTTTCGGTCTTGCATTCGAGGGTGTTCACACACTATGTCCCGTGGACGACGGGTCTCATTGACGTGCCACTTCATGAGCGGAAATTGGGGTGCGTAGTACACCTTTTTATCTCTGCCAGCAGTGCAAATTTTTTTTATCAATCAAACACGCACCATCTGCCTCCTATTGTGGTGTTGTATGCAGGGCGCAGAGGAGTTTGCAAGTCACGGGGCCACGAGGTACGGTGTAAAAACGGCCTCCTAAATGTTCTGTTGGATGCCGCTTGGCGCTCGGTGTTTACAATGACGGCGCGCTTCGACGCTCGTCGGTTTACCCCCTATCAACAGCGTAGGTGTACTGGCGACCATCGGACGGAAATTTTATACGAGTTGTGTTGCGTAGCGATGAGTGTGCAGAAGACTTGATAGACAGCATAGCTTGAGGGGGGCCACGAGGCGGGTGTGATGGTGACAGGACACATGTCTGTGGTGCGGTGGAAATCTCGCATCGATCCTCATCGGGCGGTGCCTTTTTGATTGCCATTTGTCATTTTTGTGCATAATTTACGACATTGTTAGACCAATAAAGACGAAATACGAAAGTGGGAAGGGCAGTCCATCAGAACTCACTAGACACTCGCCTCGTGCTGCTTACCCGTACCCGTACCCGACTGCCAATCATCCCTCCCTCTTCTGCCCTCACCCTCGCCCCTCCTCCTCCTCTCTCACCTCCCCTTCTCCCTTTCGGCCATGATCTAGTCATCCCATCCTTTTGAACTTTTTTTTTCACGGTGAGTCATCCCTCCATCTCAACAGAACTTTATCATTCTCAACCACTACCATCTTCGTCCTTCCCTTTTACATCCAGCTCGATTGCCCTGCTTGTCTGTTCGAAAGATTGGTGAAAAACCATGACGTTCGACAACGACGGCTTTCTTTCAACTTCAGATTCTTTTCTACTTCCATCATCGCCCCCATCGTCCTCCCAACCTGCCATGCATCCTTGCCTTGGCGCTCACTGCTGGTCTCCCGATCTCTGGTCACCCTATTACACCCCAAATCACTGCACCTCCACACACGACCCTCCCACGTTGAAGCCTACCTGCATCTGGGGCGTATCCCCCCCAAACCTGGCCCTTTCAACTGAACATCTCAAACTTATCTATCCATCTCCTCCACCCACCGACTCCGATCCAAAGCACACCGTTCCGCTTCCCGCCCTGTCCGAAGCCGAAGACTCATCGCATGCTTCAGATACGTCCCCCTGCCCCCAACCAGGCACTCTGACCCCTACCCCACTCGTTCAAGACCCCGAAGGCCCTCTTACGTCACATCCCTCCAGCCAAGATCTTCCTCTTTCCCCTCCGCCCTCGCTTCCAATGGTGCTACACGCGCTCCCCGAAGCCACTGCTTCATGCTGTACTCTTGCTAAACTGACAGACGCCCACAATGACGCCGATGTGGAGACGGATGCAGCTGATGGCGAATCCCAATCGTCCTCGTCCTCCCCTGAAGAGTCTCCTTCATCAAATTTACTTACTCCACTCTCTCCAATGTGGGATCTGCCGCTTGATGATGGCGACCCACGCTCTCCAGGCACCCTCGAGGTGTCAACACTCTTGTCGCGATCTCTGGTCTCGCCGTTTTCGCGCCTCAGCACATCATCGGGCGTGCAGGCTGCGGAGGGCGACAGGATGACTTTGCCATGTGGCACCAGTGCATCCATACGAGACCTAGACTCCAACGTGGAGTCACAATGTGGACTGCTTCGTCCTCCTTTAGTAGTGCCACCCGAAGGACTCGCAAGCGCCAGATTCTCAATGTTTCATACATTCTTCCCATCACCCAACTTTGATGCACTATCGCCCGACGGTTTTCTCGACCACTCGCTCTCGTCATCGGGAGGAGGAAAGCTCTTCGTCGACCCGCCACCTTTCAATCTCTTCCTTCCCGACCCGGCAAACCCACACGTTCTACCTCAGCTCACCCTTCTCGCACAGCCCTGGCAACTCCGGCGCCGAATTTCCCTTCCTCCTCCCTGCCCGGAAGACCTTGCTACCGATTCCCGAGACGCATCTGTTTCACAGTGCCACGGAATAGGCACCTCTACCCCTTTCGGTGCCGCACTCGACATGTCACATTGCGCCAGTTTTGCGCCCTTTAGTCACAAAGGCACAGAGCCCAATGTTGTCACTCCCAATTTTTTTTCTCAAGAGGCTCGTGGCTTCAACCTCGACGCGGCACCTCCATCTCCCCTCCTAGGGCTGGGACAGCCTTCGTTTCGTTGGCTTGGCACGTCCGGTATTGCCGGGCCTAGTCCCATCGTCAGCTCAGACCCTGGACCCATGAGGGTCGATGATGCCGATTTCTCAGAGTATGCGCCTCTAGATCCAGACAATTTGGACCAAGATGTTGTACTATCCTCGCCCATGCGTCGCGCCCACCCAGACCTCCATGACGATGACGAGGACTTTGGAGGCACCGATGTCCCACTCTCTCCATCTCGGAGATCCTTCGCAGACCTCCCGGAGGAGGATGCTTCGATGAACGAGCCATCAACGTCCCCGCCCGAATCTCCGTTGCTTGCCGGACAACCCTTGTTGACGTTACCCGGTGCGGAGCCGGACAACAGCCTTATTACTGCTGAGGGCCCCGTGTCGGACTGGTCGGCAGCATCGCCTCCACGTGGGAGTGGGCTTGGGCTCTTCTTGCCTATACAGGCCGCGTCATCGAACCAGGCCGAGACCTCCGAGACGCACGCGATCGAGCCCAATTTGAACTTCTCATCAACGGCTATCGCACGTGTCGACGCCCGCGAGTTTGAAAAGCTCAAGAGCGTCCGCCGCCGAACGTGGGTCTCTGAGCGCAAGGCAAAGGAGGACGAGGTGTTGCACGCGAAGCGCGCGGAATATCTGGCGGGCCGCCTGAGCGTGGCGCCGCCGGTGCCTTCGAAGCTGGCGGACTTTGACGAACGCGGTGGCGTGAGTGCCGGTGCGGATGCCGACGAGACGGAGGCGCCGCCGGCCGAGCCCGCGCAGCTGGACGAGTCGGACGAGAAGACGATCCGGACGTGGTTGCTTTACACCGAAGCGCGGAGAGCGGAGGCGCGGCGGGTGCGCAAACGGGAGAAGGAGCGTGGGCGCGAGCTGCAGGCGTTGCTGCGACTCAAACTCGGTGAGGATCCAGACGCGACGGAACGCGCGGGAGGAAGCGGAAGCGGAAGCAGTACCAGTACCAGAACCGGAACCGCAACAACAAGCGCAACAAAGGTGGTCAAACCGGGCAAGACGGCCATCGTGAGCATGCCGCAGTTGGTGGCGCGCATGATCATGAAGCGCCGCGATACACCCCGACCGTTCTCGCCGCGTAAGCATGATTCGCCGTATATATATTCGCCCCTTTCGAGGTTCGACCGTGATACGAATTGGAAGCGAGAGAAGCAGCAGCAGCGAGAGCGAGAGGGTAGTAGTAGTGCTTATGGTGCGGCGCCACGTGGTTTACTTTCCTTCTAATCACGTGATCTGATTTTTTCTTTGCTATGCGCGTCTCTGCAGGTCGGACGACGAATGGACGGTTCCTCTCCTCCTAACTAGTTTTTTTTTTGTTGATATACAACAACAAATCATGCATTCCTGTAGCACTATTTTTTTGTTTTGACCCCAAGTCAAGTCAATACCCTTTGCATGCGCTGAAGAAATATCACAATCCTGCTGACCTGATCGATTTTCTTTTTCGTTCGAGTTTTTGGCTTTTTTTTTTGCTGATCTTTTTTATTTTAATCATCGTTTTCATCATCATCAGTGCAAAGGAGATGGTTGTGGTCAGTCACAATTTGTAGATATCGCTTTCGCTGCTATGGGTCGTCCCCAAACCCGTTTGTCGCGTCAAAGTTGCATGTATAATCGGACTTTTGTCTCGGTCCCTCAACTAGGCCTCACTTCTCATCTTGCGCTGAAACCTTGTGATTGTTACAGGTACGAGGTTTGATTCGTTATTGCTCCGCGTATACAGTATCTATGCCAGGATCAACCCGCGATTCTATCGCAAGTCATCTTGGGATAGAACAGCATTGTACCCGCAGGAGGGGGGGGGCATACTATGACCAGCCAATTCTGGTCATCCTGGTGCAGCACCTTCACAGAAAATCGACCTTAGTGACCGAAAATATGGCTAGTTGTGTAGCATTGTCGGCTGAACGCGATCTACACTCCCACCTCTCTCTCTGTTCTCGAATTTCCACTCTTACTGACACCATCCATGACTTGCATAAAAGACTGATACTATCAGGAGGTCGACGAGGCTGATGTCAACCTCAATCTTATCAGGCTCTGAATGCACGTATTCGCAGACAGGAAGTTGAGGCTTGAAGTACATTCGAGCCTGTACCTACAATGTCCGTTCGAGGCTGTATCGTATGGGAGCGAAGCGGTTAGTATCGGAGGCAATGAAGATAAATGGCGTAGGGCGTAGGGGTTATGAGAGAATGAAACCACCAGTCCAGCAGATCCTGCAATCGGCTCAGCAAACAGCGTGACATGACTAAGCACCTTCGTTACACTTCAGTGCACTTTTTCTTCTTTCTTTACACGATGTGACTAAATGTGACTGGATGACCAGTTGCAGCGGGTCTACTCCTGCTCTGAATGCACCTAATTGACATGAGAGGCAGTGTACACTGCCCCGTATAAACCTGCCACCACTTCATCCGCGTTTCTCCTCCATAGACCCAATCAGTTACTCTTTGCTATACTCTTCTATCTAGGATATGACTACCCACTCGGAATCGTCTGTCTTTGAATCTTTCTTTCAGTCTGCCCTGGAGGAGTATGAAAACCAAACGGGAATAAGCCTCATCAGCCATCCACTTGCCATCCAACTCGAACGCTGTAACTCGGCCGAGTCCATCACAGAACTCCTTCAGCAGCAAACACAGTCCTTCCGGGAATTCCGAGGAGGCAACAACAAAATCATAACATTACTCAAGCATACCGTCCAAGTCCTTCATAAGCTTTCCGCTTCCACGTCTTTTGGCGAGCATATCGGTCTCGTACGCGCAAATGCTCCATGAGTTCTGCATTCCTTCTGTTGACGGTTCTTCTACAGCCGGTGTCACTTGTGAAAACAATACACACGTCCATTGGAATCCTTCTTTCCGTATGTATCTTCATGTATCTCATCGGCGAGCGCTTGTGACGTCCAAGCGTGTAGACGGTTAAAGATGTTAGCGCAAGCTACGATGCGCTTGTCGATCTCCTCGAGGCCATTTCAAACTTCCTCAAACGCCTCGACATTTACACAAAAATCCCACCCACGATGCCGATGACAGAAATAATTGTCAAGATATTGGTACAGTTGATCTCCACGCTCGCCGTGGCGACGAAACAGATCAGGCAGGGACGACTGAGTGAGTTCATCCTTGCAGATGAGTCGCTTGGCTTGACAAGACGCAGAGAAATTTGGAAAGAAACTTCTCGGAGATAATGACGTAGAGGCGGTCCTGCATAGATTGGATAGGTTGACCCTTGACGAGGCCCGTACGACTGCCGCACAGACCCTCGAGATTGTCTACGGACTTGTTCAGAATTTGAGAGACGTCATAAGTGAGTGATTCCTACACCGTCTGACACGTACTCTAGCAAACACATTTCTCTTAAGATGGACAGGCGTCGTCAGGCAGCATCCGGGAAGCCCTAGGTCTGTTCTCTTTTAAGCGAGGTCAAACTAGCACTCGGCTGACTCGGTCCTAGAGTTGATGCAGCGAATCACGAGTGACATGAGCAAATCAAGACGTCGGTTTCTTCGTATTTCCACCATCAACTAAAAATTCTAAGACTTCCTCTCTAGGCGACCAGCTGCGACGCGACGTTGAAAGATGGCTCTCTCCTCCAGATCCATCGAAAAATCACAACATCGGACGTGCAACCCATCATGATGGAACAGCCAGGTGGTTTATTGAAGGCGACATTTTTGCAAAATGGAAATCATCCCCTCGTTCTCTTTTATGGATTAATGGAAAACGTGTGTACCTACTGCTCTTTAACTTCCCCCCCACTGCTGACCTGAGTTTTTTTAGCGGGTTGTGGAAAGAGCATCATTTGGTACGTCCAATTTCCGATGTACCCCTTTTCGGCACTCAATTCTCGGCAGCTCTTCGGTCATCGAGAACATCGAGTGCATGCGCAAGTTGGGATTCGCCACACGAGCATTTTACTATTTCGATTTTAGGGACGACGAAAAGAAGCACCTCCGCGGATTGCTCTCGGCTTTAATTTTCCAACTTTGTGACCAGTCCGACGCTTACCACGATATCCTTTCCAAACTCTATTTGACACACCATGATGGGTCGTTACAACCCGGTGACGGCTCGCTCACAGAGTGTCTCAAAGACATGCTCGGTCTCCCAGGGCAAGCTCCACTCTACCTAGTTCTGGACGCACTTGATGAGTGTCCAAATGCCTCTGACACACCGTCGCCCCGCGAAAGGGTGCTAATGCTCGTGAAGGATCTTGTTGAATTATCTATCCCGAGTCTGCACATCTGTCTAACCAGTCGCCCTGAAGTTGATATTTCGACTGTCCTCAATCCGTTGAAGTTCCATTCAATTTCCCTTCACGATG
This sequence comes from Russula aff. compacta, assembly GCA_003313875.1. Lineage (NCBI taxonomy): Eukaryota > Fungi > Basidiomycota > Agaricomycetes > Russulales > Russulaceae > Russula > Russula aff. compacta. The sequence continues at coordinate 3,495 of QLOT01010343.1, read as the reverse complement.
AAGAAGGACAAAAGCAGGACATCCTCAACTATATCAACTCAGTTGTGCACTCGGATCCAAAGACGCAAAGATGGAGAACAGAGGACCAGCACCTCGTCATTGATGTGCTCTCGCAAAACGCGAATGGGATGTGAGTAGCTGATAATAAGATGTTTGATTAATATCGTGACATATATGAAGGTTCCGCTGGGTATATTGCCAATTCGATTCCCTCCGGCGTTGCCTCCCTGGACGTATCCGTCATGCCTTGGACGAATTACCGACTACCCTGGATGCCACATATGACCGGACGTTGGAAGATATCGATGAGAAAAGTTGGGAATATGCGCTCCGGTTGTTTCAATGTGTCGCAGTCGCTTCCCGCCCGCTCCTTGTCAAGGAACTTGCGGAGTTTCTCGCATTCGATTTCAATGCAGGAATGATTCCGAAATTCTGTGAAGATTGGCGCCTCCCAGATCCAGTGGATGCAGTGCTGTCTACATGTTCCACATTACTTGCCATTATCGATGTAGATGGTTCCCAGATTGTGCAGTTTTCGCACTTTTCGGTGAAGGAATACCTGACGTCGGTACGCCTTGCTGAAGCAAGTAACGTTGCTTGCAGACGTTATCATGTTTCTATGCCACACGCTCATACCCTTGCCGCTCAAGCCTGTCTGGGTATTCTGCTACACCTCGATGAAGACATCGACAGATCCGGGCTGGAGAAATTCCCTCTCGCCGAATACGCTGGCGAACATTGGGTTGACCACTCCCTGTTCAGTCAATCACGGAACTTAGAAGATGGGATGAAACGTTTAGTTGATCCGAGAAAGCCGCATTTTGCTGTCTGGATTTGGATATACGATCCAATGTCCTGGTCCTGGATGCAAAAAAATAGAGCTGAAAGGCCGTCGCCACCAAGAGAAAACCCCTTGCTATATGCCGCTCGGTGCGGCCTACACGCCGTTGTAGAGTTCCTGGTCTCCCTCTCCCTGGACGTCAACTGCCTGGGCATCGGCATCCGCTGGCGGACTCCATTGCATGAGGCGTCATTACAGGGACATGCAAAAGTCGTTCGCGCGCTTCTCGAATGTGGCGCAGATACGAGGGTCAGGGCCAAGTACCCGGGAGGGTGGAGTCCGTTGCATGAGGCGTCGTCCGAGGGGCACCTGGAAGTAGTTCGCTTGCTTCTCGAGGGTAGCGCGGATGCAAAGGCCCAGGACCACTTAAATCAAGGTCCATTGCATCTGGCATCGTCCAAGGGGCACCTGGAAGTAGTTCGCGTGCTTCTCGAGGGTGGCGCGGATGCAAAGGCCCGGGACATGTACGGGGAGAGTCCATTACATAGGGCATCGTTTCTTGGACACGTGGAAGTAGCTCGGATACTTCTCGAAGGGGGGGCGAATTTGAGGGCCCGGAACAACTACGGGAAGAGTGCGTTGCAGCAGGCATCGTCTCAGGGACATGCGGAAGTCGTACGTGTGCTCCTCGGTCGCGGCGCAAATGCAAGGGCCCAGGACGAGCGAGGGCGGGATCCATTGTACTGGACGTCGTACGAGGGACATTTGGAAGTCGCCCATGTGCTTCTCGCAGCCGGTGCGGATGCGCGGCTCCAGGACAAGTTTGGACGGAGCCCTTTGCAACAGGCCTCGTTCAGAGGACATGTGGAACTCGTTCAGGTGCTTCTCGACCACGGTGCAGATGCGAAAACCCAGGATGGGAGGGGGCAGAGTCCATTGCTTCTGGCGTCTTCCGAGGGACATGTGAAAGTCGCTCGCGTGCTTCTGGAGGGTGGGGCGGATGCGAGCTCCCAGGACAAGCAAGGGCGGAGTCCGTTGCATGAGGCGTCGTTCCATGGACATGTAGAACTCGTTCAGGTGCTTCTCGACCATGGTGCAGGTGCGAAGGCCCAGGATGAAGGAGGGCAGAGTCCATTGCTTCTGGCGTCTTCCGAGGGACATGTGAAAGTCGCTCGCGTGCTTCTCGAGGGTGGGGCAGATGCGAGCTCTCAGGACAAGCAAGGGCGGAGTCCGTTGCACGAGGCGTCGTTCCATGGACAAGTCGAACTCGCTCGGGCGCTTATCGATTACTGTGCGGACGCAAGGGCCCAGGACAATGATGGAAGGAGTTCGTTGCATGAAGCGTTGTCCCAGGGACATGTAAACATTGCTCAAGTGCTTCTAAACCATGGCGCGGATGCGACGACTCTGGATATGAACGTGAGGAGTCCTTTACATGAGGCGTTGTCTCACGAACGTATGGAGCTCGTTCGCATGCTTCTTGACCATGGTGCAGATGCGAGTGCCCAGGACAATTATGGAAGGAGTCCGTTGCATGAGGCGTCATCCAAAGGACATACAAAAATTGTACGCATGCTTCTTGAGGGTGGAGCCGATGTGACAGCACAGGACAAGGAGGGGCAGAGCCCATTGCATCTGGCATCATCCCAGGGAACTGCTCGCGAACTTCTCGACCGCGGCGCCGATGTGACAACTCAGGACGACCATGGAAGGAGTCCGTTGCATGAGGCGTCATCTAAAGGACATACAAAAATTGTACGCATGCTTCTTGAGGGTGGAGCCGATG
>QLOT01010338.1:0-11603 GCA_003313875.1 Russula aff. compacta | reverse complement strand
TGTCGTCTTGGGTAGCGATAAGGATGTCATCCATGTAGATGATGAGCCATCCTTGTGCGAGTTCTTCACTGAAGATGGCGTTCATCATTGTTTGGAAGGTTGCTGGCGAGTTAGTTAATTCAAAAAACATGACTGTCGGTTCAAATAGCCCTTGGTTTGTGAGGAACGCGGCTTTCCACTCATCTCCTTCTTTGATTCGCACGTTGTTATATCCTGACCAAACGTCGAACTTGGTGAATAGTTTTGCCCCTTTTACCTTCGCTATCAGCTCTGGTATAAGAGGGAGGGGATAGCGATTGCAAATTGTCCACTCATTGAGGCGTTGGTAATCTTGTACCGGCCGTAGTTTTCCATCTTTTTTCTTAATGAAGAAGAATGGTGCAGCGTATGGGCTCTTTGACGGGTGTATATATCCCTTCGTTTGTTGTTCCTTTATGAACTCGAGCAACGCTTTCTGTTCATCTTGGGTCAATTGGTATACTTTACCCGGTATTGAAGAGGGCGCCCCAGGTTTCAGTTCGATGGCGTGGTCCCAAATGCGTGGTTCTGGGAAGCATTGAGCCGCTTCTTCACTAAATACCTGATCGTGCCGTTGATACTTAGCTGGAATTTTGCTGCTGTCTTTTTGTGGGCCTGCTCATTCAGCTAGTTTCGACGCTAGCATCTGCCTCTTTCCTGAGGACTCAGGAAATGATACCTGAGCAACATAAATTGGTTCCGCAGCTGTCGGCGCTCTTTTTGCTCGTACTCTTCGTCCTCCTATCTTCAACAAACATCTTCCTATCATCAACCATTGCGCTGCCTTCGTCCGAAGGATGAGGGGGAGTTGTTCACTTTCGATCCACCCTCTGGCCCAGTTGATCTTCGGTTGCACTGCTGCGAACCATGGATAGCCCAGGATGATCTTTTGTTCTCCTAAATCAGTAAGGAAGAAGCGTAACCAGGTTCTCTTCCCTCCTGTTTGCATTTCTAGGTCGGTGTAATGCTGGATGTCCCCGTTTTTGTTCCTCATCCCGTCCACATTGTAAACGGGTCTGGGATGCGCTAGTCTCTTGATGGGGAAGCGCATGTTCTCAGCATACTGCATGCTGAGAAAGTTCTCGGTCGCTCCTGAGTCTCAGAGCGCAGTGGTCTCGGCCCTCTTTCGCGCCAGATAGATGAAGACATGTAACTGCATAGATTTTCGTATCGAGAAGTACATCCTATCTGACCCAATCTTCCTGATCCAGGCCGCACAGATCAGGCCTCCGTAAAATTTCCTTCGTTCACCCCCATCCTGTTCATCATCTCTTCTTGGTCTTCTTTAGACAACGCTTCGAGTTGTTGGCAGAGGTAGTCCACATTGGTGGCGCGCGTGGTGCCCTCGTTCTCTTCGGGGGTCCAGTCTATGAGCTGAGCGGTGTGGACGTTTGGCCGATTCTGTTTGGAGGGGCAGGCACGAGCAAAATGTCCTTGTTGTCCGCAGGTGAAGCACGCACCCATGATTCCCCTTTGGCCTTTCTCTCCTTCCGCTCTTGCAATGTTTCCTCTGGTTTGTCCCCATGCTCTGGGAGCGGTGCTGGAGTTGTACAGAACTTGTCCGAACCCTTGTCTAGGTGGTCCTGGGTTCACAGGATATTGCCCTCTGCCTCGCCAGTTGTTTTGAAAGAAGGGACGTTGTGGGGCGTTGTATGAGTTTTGAAAGAATGTTCATCTTTGACCTGGATTACTGTTGGCGCTCAGGCCGCTACTACCTCCTTCCTTTTGATGGTAGAAGGCCCGAATGACACGTTGGGCGGCTGTAACGCTGATGGCTTTGTTCTTTACTTCCTCGTACGTGTTGACATTGGTGTCTTCGAGGATCTTCTCTCCTATCGCCCGTGGCAGTCCTTGGAGGAAGATCTGCATTGTATTCTGATCGGCTGGGTTATACCCTGCTTCATGTGCGATTCCTTCGAATTCGGAGATGTACTCATCTATATCTGGCCATTTCATCTTTAAATCTTGTAGTTTGATACGTGCTTTCTGTGCCTTCTGCAAGTCTAGAAAGCGGTCTTGAAAGTTAGTGACGAAGGTTCGCCATGTTCCTAGTACATTGTCCGCCGGCTCAAGGTTTACTAGCCAATCTAGCTGTTGCTCCATCCATCGATTGACTTCTGGTCCTTTGATGCAGGTCAAGGCGATCGCTACTCATTTGATGAAGGATCTGAGGGATGGTACATCATGGTTAACGATGAAGTAGGTTGCCATTTCTCGTAGAAAGCTCTCCGCTTTAGAACGATCTCCTTCAAAGGTTGTTGGCAGTGCTCCCATAATTTTGCTTTCGCCTCCTGGTGCCGCTTGTTGAACTCCTCCCAGGCCGAGCGGATCACCTCCTGTGCCGGGGTCTCCTCCACCTCCTCCTCCAGGTGGGTCTGCTCCTCCTGGTGCGTTTCCTGCATCGGGCGGGTCTCCTCTGCCTCCTAGTGGGTTCCCTCCACCTCCTGGTGATCCAGAGGGCCCACCGCTAGGTCGAAGTCCTGTGTAAGTCATTCCCACTGTCATTGTTCTCGTGCTACTCATCGCTGTTGGGGTGGGGAGTGTTGCTGTAGTCGTGCTAAGATCTGGGAGTGACAGATTTATAGGGGAGCGACGTATCTGTTGATTAATTTTCTCATCTTCTTCTATCTCTTCGTCAGTCGATTCCACTTCTTCTCCAAAAATGGGGACGTCTTTGCGCTGATTGGGGGCTTCTCCATTGCTCCGCTGGTTATAAACGTCTAGGTCTCGGACTTGGGCGTCCAGATAGGGTCGTAGTTCGTCTGGGTCATTGCTGTCCCAGTGAAGCGAGTACCACTTCTGTTTGTACAGGTAAATGGGTTTGACACGGGTAGGTCCTGTCCGTATAGCATATGTATCGAATGGGTAAGTTGAATTGTCCCAGTATACTGCTGTGTTTCTCAGCGCGTTTTCTTTGTTAATGGGGTAATCGATGTATCGCTTCTTGTCAGGTGCCGTGGTGATGAAGAAGTCGAGTCTAATGTCACTGGCGAGAGCAGTGACACCAGACGCCGTCAGTCTGAGAGGTTGACTTCGCTTCAGTCCGACTCAGCTTCAGCCTCTATTACTCGAGGCGTGTAATAACTCGTTTGGCTTGATAGCATCTCATTGATAGTACTAGAATCTTCCCTGACTCCAGGGTCGCTTGCAATGCGTGGTGAACACAAGTAGGCACAGAACGCTGAGAGTCGGCCAACAAGCCACGGTTGACCTAGAAGTGACAAGAACACGAGTCACTACTCCTATTGGACAGGAGACTCGACTTAGAGTCTCGTCTCCTAGCTCTGCTGGTACAAGTACACTACAAGACGGGCTAAAACCGTCCTAGCTACTGTAATACTGCTTACTATGTGCCCCTGGGGCTTACTGAGACGCTCCACTTCCTTACAAACACGGCTGACGGATCCTAGGACACCCACGCAGAAGTCCGAACAGTATGTTACCAACCCCAGGCCTAGACTGCTCCACCAGTCCTGGGGGTCAAACACGTTCCCTCAGCCTGTCAACAGCGGTTCTCTCCCATCCGTGGGGCCACTCTGTGACAATCAGCATCCCCCCCAACAAGGATGCATCCATTGAGGAAGACTGCAAAGCTAAGGAGGTAATCAAAGTCTATACTGACGGATCAGCATCGAACAGTAAGGTAGGCGCGGCAGCAACACTAACCAGGGAAGGTAGGCCGCAGTGCACGTTGCACTACCAATTAGGGCCCGAGAGTGAGCACACAGTACACAAGGCCAAGTTAATCAGTATATTGCTAGCCATCCATCTCTTAAAAACTGAGAAGTCAATCTGCGTCCCCACTTCCATCAGAGTGGACAACCAGGCAGCACTAAAAGCATTCAGCTCAGATCTCAAAAGCCCTGCGCATCACATAGCCAGAGAAGTGTTACACCAGGCGAACATGCTTCAGAAGCGCAGAGGGCACAAAAAGCACCCATTGATCCTCAGATGGACAGCAGGCCACGTCGGCATCCCGGGCAACGAGGGCGCGGACGAGGAAGCAAAGAGAGCCGCAGGAGGACTCACATCAGACAAGAAATTTCTTCCATGTACACTGAGAAAACCGCTAATCATTAATCCTGCAGCGGTCAAGCAGAGTTACAACGCAAAGATAAAAAAGCGATGGGGAAACGACTGGAAAAGATCGCATAGAGGCCAGAAAATCCTCAAAATAGATAGCAACACCCCTTCAACTCATTTCATAAAAGCTATAAGCAACGCTAATATACAATGCAGGTCGGCCAGCTTGATCATGCAACTCATCACCGCGCATGTCCCGCTCAACAATTATCTAGCAAAGATAAAAAAGGTAGATGCGCCTAGTTGTCCTGCATGCGGCGCTGGCTCCGAAACCGTCATACACTACCTACTGGAATGCCCAGGCTATGCGCATGAAAGATGGATACTGGAGAATAGGCTGAAATCAAAAAAGATGACCCTGACACTGGAGAATATATTAGGGAAAGCGGACGCCATAGTCCCACTAGCCAACTACATCGAGGCCAGCCACCGCTTCTGTCACAATTCCATCTTAGGACTATTTCCTTTTGTTCCCCCTTTTTGTATGATATGACGTCGTTGTTCCATTGTTCCCCATTCTCAACCAGTCCTCATTGTTCTCCTCATATAACACAAAACCCATTGTTACACTGATTAGGACGATTTACCATTGTTCTCCCATTTTGTACAACAATAGTGTCTCTATCTATATAAACCGTAGTAACTACAGAGACAAGCCTCAAGCTTGTTCTCCTGTGCAATACCAGGTTGTTACAAGGTCTTCAGGAAGGCTTACTGCTGCCTGTAAAGCGGTCTTTGAGTCTCTAAGTCTTCTAGCCACTTGTGAAGTGCTAGCTTACTATCCTCTGCCAGAGGCGACCCTATCTCGAACCCTTGTCAGTGTATGCGCGTCACATCACGTGACATCTCGACTTAGCCAAATCCGACTCGAACAACTGACACGCCGGCCTGGGCGTGACATTAGAACAAGCTTCAGGAAAATCTAGTCGACAGAAGAAAACTAGTGCACCATGTCTAGTTCTAAAGGAAAGCTCTCAGACAACACTGTGGCTCGAGCGATGCTCCGATGCCCCTTCCAGATCAGCCCGCGCGCGGCGAATAATCTGTCTCTTGCACAGACAGTGAATCTGAGGCATTGCGCGGCTGGCGAAGATAATGCCCCTTGGGCAGGATATTACGCCTCTCTCAAAGGAGCCAAGTTGGCTGTTGAGAACTTTGAAGGCGTGTGGTTTGAAATTGAATTGGATGGCCCTATTTTCCGAGCCGTCCGCGTAGCCCGCGATGGTCTACTGTAGGATTGGTTCACACTCCTAGCTGGGGAATTGATATGGATGCTCTCCGTGCATCCAGAGAACTGATACCGAGTTCGCGTGCTCCATCCCGAGCCCCGTCTCGCGCTGCCAGCGTAGTCTCCGTACCGGATCCAGATCAGCCTATGGCGCCGCAACCTGTAACATTCGTGGCACTCCGATCTTCAGACACAGAGTGAGGATGCGAGCCGCCGTGTCGCCCCAGAGGAACCGGAGACAACCCGGTCACGCTCGCAGATCTCGATGCACCCGAGATCCGGGCTGATAAGGACGAACAAATGGCAGGCGCGCCACCCACAAAATTCGATGGCGATCGTGCTAAAACACGGTTGTTCTTAAGCAATTTCAACAGATTTATGATGATGAATAGATGTACCGGCATAGCTAAAGACCCCTATGCAAAGAGCACGTACTTCCTCGGACTCCTCAAAGGCCCGAAAATTGACGCATGGGTCATCCGAAAGAACGAATGGCTTGCCGATGTAGAGGACGACCCAAGTGAACTTCCCTTTGGAATGACTCCTTGGCAAGTCCTGGAACAAGAATTTAAAAGATCATTTACAAACTACGCCGAACAAGAAAAAGCGGCCGACAAGTTGCAAAAACTCAAGATGACCAGTGGTAATATCGACGAATACATCACCGCATTCGAAAACCTTGGAGGCCTCGCGAATATGGACCTCAACGATCCCGCAGCCTTGCGTATCTTCGCTCGTGGTCTTCCTCAATCCTTGGCCGAAGAAAGCATTCACCGCGATCGTCCCTCGAACTTTGAGCAATGGGTCCGATCAGCACAAGAGGGCCACAGGGTCTGGTTGCAGACCCAAGCATTGTTCCGGGATTATTCCAACCCCCAGCAACCCAGAAACCAAGCCTAAAACCAGAACACTGGCAAGGGCAGGTGGTCCTGGGGTCGCGGGGGAGGACAAGGATGGGGGGGAGGAGGCAACAATAATAACACGCAGGCCATGCGTCCTCGCCTTCCCCCACATGACCCGAACACCATGGACACTTCAGCTGGCGCTGCGCGAAAGGCCGTGACCGAAGCTGACAAAGAAAAATGCCGGAAAGAAGGCCGGTGTTTCCAATGTAACAAACAAGGCCACGTAGCCCGGAATTGCCCGGACCGAAAGCCAGCAGCGCGATTGGCTCAGATGACGAGCGACGCTGATTCATCCACAACTTCGGAAACCGGCCCGGAAGCGCCCGGAAGCGCCCAGAAACGCGCCCTCCAAGATAGCTGGAATCAAGAGCATTATCATGGGTTTCTCAGAGGAGGAAAGAGATGCCTTTATCAAGGCAATGAATGAAGGCGAAGATGGACTGGATTTTCAAAGTGCCTGAGTGCGTCGGCTCTCACCCAGGCAGTAGCACAAGACTCTGTATATAGGTGCAAGCATCGAGCAATAAAAACAACCACTCTTATGCGCACCAAAAAGAAACAAGCCGATAGAGTTGCCCTCTTGGATACAGGAGCAACAGAATGTTTTATTCATCCACGAACAGTACAAGAACTAGCTCTCCAAAGCAGACCTCTTGACAAACCGAGAAAAGTCAAAAACGTCGATGGAACGCTCAACAGAATGGGCAATATTACCCATGAAGTCACAATGAAAGTAAAGTGTGCCGGGCTTGAAGCATCCCATCAGTTTTTGATAGCAGACATTGGAGAAGACAACCTCATTCTGGGATATCCCTTCTTCGAGGCTGCAAAGCCAAACATTGACTGGAGCAATGGCCAACTGTTAGATACTGTCACCATCTCTGCCAACGATGCCAACAAGTGGAAGATACAAAAGAAGGGAAACTACAAAAATTCTACAGACTGGGTGCAATCCATACCAGGATGGGAAGAAGGGGATGAAGTATGGATCAGGACCAATGTTAGGAAGATGACGGTGGCTCAACAGCTCGCCGTTGACGCTACCGATAAAACTAAACGAACTTGGCAAGAACTAGTCCCACCACAATACCACCCTTTTGGCAAAGTATTTTCGGAAACAGCCTCCGAATGATTCCCTGAGAGAGAGACGACAGTGGGACCACGCGATAGACTTGAAGGTAGATGCGCCTGCATACATTGACTGTAAAGTCTACCCACTATCCCCAAAGGAGAAAGAAGAACAGAAGGAGTTCCTCGCTACTAACCTACGACTCCAGAGAATACGATGATCCAAATCACCTTATGCCAGCGGATTCTTCCTTATTCGAAACAAAGATGGCAAGTTTAGACCAGTTCAAGACTATAGAAATCTGAACAAGTGGACGATTCCTAACAAATACCCCCTTCCTCTCATCACCGACCTCATCCATGACCTCTCTGGCAAGAAACTCTTCTCCAAGTTTGACATCCGTTGGGGCTACAATAACATTAGGGTCAAAGAAGGCGATGAATGGAAAGCTGCCTTCAAAACTAGCGAAGGACTCTTTGAACCCACGGTAATGTTCTTCGGCCTAACCAACTCACCCGCAACATTCCAAACCATGATGGACGACATCTTTAGAGAAGAGATTGCTCAAGGATGGCTCAGAGTCTACATGGATGATGTCATATAGCCACAGAAGATGACGAAAAAATCCACAAAGAGAGAGTCGACCAATTCCTAACAAAATTAGCTTTACACGACCTCTATCTCAAGCCTGAGAAATGTCGCTTCCATCAAAAAGAGGTCGAATATCTAGGCATCATTATTGGCAATGGCAAAGTACGCATGGACCCAATCAAGGTCCAAGGTATTGCAGAATGGCCTACACCTACAACTGTCAAAGAAACTCACAGCTTCCTAGGCTTCTGTAACTTCTACCGTGCTTTCATATCCCATTTCTCTGATAAAGCCAGACCGTTAAATGACTTGACGAAGAAGAATACTCAATGGCGATGGACAGACAAGGAAAACGAAGCATTCCTTCAGCTAAAAGACGACTGTACATCCTTCCCTGTTCTTCGCACTCCAGACTGGTCTAGATGCTTCATCATGGAAACTGATGCTTCAGGATACGCATTAGGAGTGGTGATCTCTCAAGAGTTCGAAGATGGTGTTCACCCCATTGCCTTTCACTCTCGTAGTCTCCAAGATGCCGAACGCAATTATGATGCACATGATAAAGAACTAGCTGGGGCCATCTTCGGCTTCAAATGTGGCCGCCCCCTCTTCCTAGGTGCAGATCACCCTATTCTCGTCTGCACTGACCACAAAAACTTACAATACTTTCAAGAACCCCATAAAATTACCGGACGACAGGCTCGCTGGATGGAATACCTCCAAGATTACAACTACATCTTGGAACACATTGCAGGAACATCTAACACAGTCGCCGACCTACTCTCCCGTCGCTCAGACCTTAACAAGGGGGTGAATACTGATGAACCACGCACACTACTTCCCAACCACCTTTTTCTCCGAAAAACGTTCCTAGAAGACGACCCTCACCTACGACGAAAAATCCTACAAGATGTCCATGATTCACCAGCTGGAGGCCACCCTGGTATCAGTAACACATGGTACCTGGTGAAGAACAAATACGAAGGACCCAGACTACGTGAATTTGTGGAAGACTATGTCAAAGGATGTGCTCGTTGCCAAGAATCCAAAACAAATGTACATAGGATCAAATTACCACTCCACAGACTTGACACCCACGTAGAGCAAGGTCCTTTTCAATATGTATCAATGGACCTTATCACAGACCTTCCCAAATCCGAAGGTTTCGACTCGATCCTCACCATCGTCGATCAAGGATGTACAAAGGCAGCTAAATTCATCCCATGCCATAAAACAATCGATGGAGCAGGAGTAGCTAACGAGTATCTGAAACACCTCGTGCCTTGGTTTGGACTACCAAAAAGAATTATCTCTGACAGAGATCCCCGCTTTACCTCGAAATTCACAAAGACACTATGCAAAGCAACAGGCATCACACAGAATTTATCCACAGCTTTTCATCCAAAGAACTGATGGACAATCAGAACGTATGAATGCCTGGATAGAACAATACCTCCATCCTTGGTCCACAGCTAGACAAGACAACTGGGCCAAGATGCTGCCTATCGCAGAATACGCTCACAACTTGTGGAAACATGACGGCACACAGACAAGTCCACATGAGTTATTAATCGGTATGAAACCACAAGTTTCGATCACAGAAGTCACAGACGAAGTACTGGCAACCAAAGAACGTCTAGAAGCCTTGATGGAAGCAAGAAAGACAGCACAAAAACGTCTAAAACACATTCAGAGAACCAAAGAACAGAAGAAAGTCACGGAGATGAAGGTGGGAGAACAAGTATGGGTAGAGGGCAAAAACTTCAATATCTCTGGATCAAAGAAGCTCAGCCCTAAGCGTTACGGACCTTTCACAATCACGGAGAAAATCGGATCAAGCGCCTATAGAGTGGACCTCCCCTCTTCCATGAGGATCCATAACGTATTCCATGGCGACTTACTTCTCCCATATAAGGAGACGGAGGTGTATGGACAACCCTTTACGAGACCACCTCCAGACCTAATCGATGGTGAAGAAGAGTATGAGATCGAATCTATCAAGGACATGAGGAAACGGGGACGTAAAGTCCAATACCTCGTGCACTGGAAAGGATACCCATCAGCTGATGACTCTTGGATCAATCACAAAGACCTCCACGCACCTGACCTTCTAGCGGAGTTTTATCTTACCCCCTTGGGTGGACGACGCCATGTATAAATACACCCCCCACTGCTCCACACAACACTCCAGTTCCTCCCAGACAACTATCGAACGCCCTAACATGCCTGCTACTTGCTCTTCTTCCAACTCGTCTCGCAACTCTGTCCACATCCCATCCTCTCGTAGCTCAGTCCGGTCTCCCTCTCCATCGGAATCCCTTGTCAATGAATCTTTCCGCTATGGTGTCGCAGTCAACGATGTATGTCGTATCCAAGCCCACTGTGCTCTAGAAGATGCAGCAAGGCAGACGCAGGAAAACAGGGAGTTCCAACTGAACCGCACTATCAGTACAGCTATGGAGCAAGCCACCAATAATGGTCAAACCGAAATCGCACAACAATTGACCCTCTTAGCTGTCGAGGCTCTAGCTGGCCCAGAACCGGTCCTCATGGTACCCCCTTGCAACGGTACCCCCTTTCCCACTGACATTATCACTCTCGACCAATGTTCCGCCACGTCAGTCTCCCCTCTCCCCACGTATGCAACTCTGCCAGCACCAGTCACCATTGACACAGAACCTCCGGCCATTGCCAACTTAATTCCACTCCCCAGCTCCCCCGTCCCTCCCTACCCTGCCACTGACGTACCCCCTGGCTGGATCGACAACGAAGCTAGGGGGCGACCTATTGACTTTGCCATTCCGCTCGTTGATGGAACTACCGTAGAAGAAGGTTCCATCAATGCCCCTTTTATCCAGTTTGCCTGGGGAAACCCAGAGACCTATCCCATCATACGAGGGACGCGTGGCGCCAATCGCCAGGTATACCTCCAATCCCTCCGTGCTCACGCCGACCCATACCCTCGTCCCGAACTATCCAGGAAGCAAGCCTTCCTATTTCATGCAGACCAGCCTTTCACTCGACTCGTCGACTGGGCCGTTCGCGAAGAACGAGACGTCACTCTCACCGCAGAGGTCCTACGACTCCGTCATGCCCAACAAAAGTTAGGAAGGATGGCAGAAGAAATTAACTTAGCCCGAATTCACTTCAACAACCTCCAGTGGCGTATTCAAGAATCCCACCACAAACTCAGCAAAGCAGATGCATATCGTCGACTCCGCCCTCATCTCTTTTACGACCTGCCGCAACTGGATGTTTTCGAGACCAGCATCGTAGAGGAAGGCCTTGCCCAAATCGACGACCCCTGGTACGTCAAACCAGCCGTAGGAGGAGAGTTAGAATGTGAATGGTGTGGAGAACGAGGGCACTTCACCGAATATTGCAACAAGATTTCTCGCTGCACTCTTGTCACGGCTCCAGAGGGCCGTGCTCTTCAGCAGTTGACTTCAAGTCTCGGGAAAGCTCCCGGGGGCTCGGGCCGGGTGTTATACCGGTCCTAGGGTCTGTGAGAGAGAAGAGTGGGGGTTTTTGTGACGGAATAGGAAGGCGCTTATGTAACAAGGGTTTCTGGATTGCAAGACCAAGTCGAGCTTGGTCTTCTCTGCTGCGCATCTGAGCACTTATATACAAGCGAACCGGTCTGCTGACTAAGTACAGTCGCTCAAAAAACTGTCCCAATGTTTGGCCATTTTGGAACAAGCACGTGATT
>QLOT01010313.1:0-10456 GCA_003313875.1 Russula aff. compacta | reverse complement strand
TCCTTGTCTAGGAGAATACAGCATTTGTGACCTAGTCACCCCAGGGGGAGATTCGTGGCTTGTTTATGTTTCCTCGCAAGTGGGACTTGCGAGTGTTGTACTTGGCATTTCAGACCTTGCTAAGGTCACGGTATCGACCGGTGACATTAGACTCGACTTCTTATCCATCCACGATTCCCCAAGAGACTGGGAAGACACAATGTTACCACCTATGGTACTGCAATACATGCGACAGGAAGTCCTCAAGCAAGAGGCCGAAGAATTGAAGCAGAAGGAGTTGCAAGAGATGCAGAGAGCTGAACCTCCATCGGAGAAAGAAATGGCAGCGAAGATGCCAAAGACATTCGAGGGGAGCCCCTCCGACGCTGAGAATTTCATCTATCAATGTGCAGCATACTTTATGGCTCATGACGACGAACCAGCATTGGCCTCTCCAGTCTCAAGAGCCGCCCTTACGCTCGCCTATATCAGAGGCGGAGCTGTAGATGAATGGGTCGACCAGCAGTTGGACTGGTTGGAAAAACAAGACCGTGAAGACCCATGCGTGGGTGAAGTTTTTGTACAAGCCTTCTTCGAGCAGTTCGTACCAAAAGGATGATGGCAGAGCGATGCCAGAGTAGAGATGGAATGGCCCTTCATTGATGAGTACATTGCTGACTTCGAGAAAGTTTATAATGCTGGCAAACAGCCCCTAAAGGGAATAGAACGCGTGGAGCGCTTCGTCCAAGGACTCACTTCAAATGTGAAAGCAAGGATGCCCGCAAGATTTCAGACCTATGAAGCAGCCAAAGATCGAGCCATCCAGATCGTTGGGGCAAACAAAATCCTTCAGCAATTGTGCAAAAGGAATGGCACAATGTGGACTAACGCAAAGGGAACCCCCCAAGACGTGCTCATTCTGTCACGAAAGAATGAAACCCAACCTCGAATCCTTACAAAAGAAGAATGGAAGCGCCAGAAGAAAGCCAAGCAATGGCTGAGGAAAAGGGCCCCACCGCTGGAGCAACCCCAAGAGGAGGAGGGATACTTGTTTGACGACGCCCACAGTACGTACACATCATCATCGGAAGAAGGTGGATCTACGCTCGTGATATCTCAGGAACCTCAAAGAAGAGGGTCAAACGCAAGAGTAGAGACGACCCCGTCGATCGACGATCTATGTAACCAATTGGAAGGACTAGCAATTGAAGACCGCGATGTGGTGCTGACCCATTTGTGTAAAACACACCAGGCGCCATACGATACCATGATCCAATCTGCGTGGAGGAAGAGGAGTGATAAAGAAGGCATCTATCTCTCAATCCGAAAGTCTATGCAGCTGCGTACCTTCATTCACCTCTCACATAAAAGGGATGAAGCCATCACGCTCTTGGACTCGGGTGCGACAGAAAACTTCATCCATGAAGACTATGCACAGCAGCTGAAGCTCCCCACCAAACGATTGAAAGAGCCACGACCAGTGTACAATGTTGATGGCACGCTTAACAAGAACGGGAGCATCAGCCACTACACGGATCTAGAAATGCAGACAGGACAGCAGAGGACGAAGCTACGTTTCTTCTTCACTAACCTAGGAGACCAAAAGATGATACTAGGGTACCCGTGGTTTGCAGCAACGCAACCCAACATCGACTGGGCGCGAGGGTGGATCGATGCCAAACAACTACCTCTTATCCTCCGTGTGTCGAGCAAAGAGAAGACGAAGATCGGCCTATGCGAGACTACCCCAAGAGGAAGACGAGCCGTGCATCATTCATATGTGCCACCAAACGGCTCACTGTACATCGTGAGAGTACAATTAGCGAAAGAAAGCCCAGTCACGAACAAAAAACAAACACTGGCATTGAAGCTAGCAGAACAAGCAGGGTCGCAAAAGGGGAGTAAAGAAGTACCAGATAAGTACAAACGGCACTCTCATGTCTTCAACGAGGAAGCTGCGCAACGCTTCCCAGATACAAGGATCTGGGACCATGCAATTGAATTAAAACCCAATGCCCCTGCGACGATCCCAGGAAAAACATACCAACTCACCCAAGACGAACAGAAAGCACTCCTTGACTTCGTAAAAGAACAGCAAGCGAAGGGGTATATCCGCCCATCGAAGAGCCCATACGCAGCACCCTTCTTCTTCATCAAGAAGAAGGATGGCAAATTACGACCAGTACAAGACTATAGACGTCTTAACGAGTGGACTATCAAGAATCGATATCCACTACCGCTCATCCCTGAACTCATAGCGAAAGTACAAGGTGCAAAGCTGTTTACAAAGTTCGATGTACGCTGGGGATACAATAATGTTCGCATCAAGCAAGGAGATGAGTGGAAAGCTGCATTCATCACCAACCAAGGGCTGTTCGAGCCTACCGTGATGTTCTTTGGGCTAACAAATTCACCAGCGACGTTCCAGACTATGATGAACACAATATTTGCCCAGGAAGTGGCAGAAGGATGGCTAGTTGTCTACATGGACGACATACTAATCGCAACTAGAGATGACCCGAAGTTCCATGAGGAATGCGTCCACCGCATACTAGAAAAACTGTGACAGCACAATTTATACCTCAAACCGGAGAAATGCGCCTTTGAGGAGCGCAAGATCGAATTCCTAGGGGTCGTGCTGGAAAATGGCACCGTACAAATGGACCCAGCTAAGCTAAAGGGCGTCACAGATTGGCAACCACCACAGAACATTACTGATGTGTGCGCCTTCTTAGGTTTCACTGGATTCTATAGATACTTCATTCAAAACTACTCTATCATCGCACGCCCACTGATCCAACTGACAAAGAAGAGTGCAACCTTCAAATGGACAGAAGAGTGCCAAAAAACCTTCGAACACCTCAAAACGCTCATGTGCAGCCGACCAATACTACGGCAACCCGACTACACCAAGGCCTTCTTCCTTGCTACAGACGCATCGGCATACGGCGTGGGAGCTGTACTCTCGCAGGAGGGAGAAATCAATCCCCGCACTCAAAAACCAATGCTATGCCCAGTTGCGTACTACTCAGCCACCTTCACCCCGACTCAATGCAACTACGACATCTACGAAAGGGAATTCCTAGGAGTTTATATGCTGCTTATGAAGTATAGAGCGCATCTTGCAGCCACGGAAATTCCCGTCACCATCCTTACCGACCATGCTAACCTTCTCCACTGGAAGACGCCTAGGAAGGTCAACCGACGCGTGGCACGATGGTTCTCGGACCTTCAAGACTTTAACCTCATATTCAAGCACGTCCCTGGCAAGATTCACACTGCACCTGACATGTTGTCACGACCACCAGGTGTAGATAAAGGGGAGCACGATAACGAGGCTGTTACACTCATTCCCCCCGAATTATTTGTCAAAACCACAATCACTACGACACGAGGAATTCAAAGTCAAATCATAGAAGCACAAGAGAAGAAGCACGGCGAAATGGAAGAATGGTGCGACATGAAAGGAGTCAGAAAGATCCCCGAAGGATACGTGAAAGACAATAAATGGGCAGTGCCCACAGACACACAGCTAAGACGTGATATTCTGGCTCAATATCACGACTCACCAACTGCAGGGCACCCAGGAAGGGACAACACGATTGCCCTGGTTGCGCGACACTACTGGTGGCCAGGCATGAATGCCTGGGTCGAGCACTACGTCAAAGGGTGCGCCACATGTCAGCAAAACAAGATACGCACCTCAAAAGCAAGAGTACCACTCTATCGCATCCCAGGGGACCCCAGCGAATGCCCCTTCAACACTATCGCCATGGACCTTATCACCCAACTCCCCACATCGAATGGCAAAGATGCGATACTGACAATAGTAGACCAGGGGTGCTCACGAGCGGCATTGTTCATCCCCTGCAACACAACAATCACCGGTGAAGGTATAGCTAAGTTATACCTTCAACACATCTTCCCTTGGTTCGGCGTACCTTCAAGAATGATTTCAGATTGAGACCCACGCTTCACATCGCATTTCGCCATGGCCCTTACCACCAAATTGAAGATTAGCCGAAACATTAGCACAGCCTTCCACCCACAGACAGACGGACTTTCAGAGCGCAAGAACCAATGGGTGGAGCAGTACTTGCGCCTCTACACCACAGCACGGCAGGATGACTGGGACGAATGGCTCCCCATCGCGTCCTTCGTACACAATAAATGGCCAAATGCCACTACAAAGCTGAGTCCCCACGAGGTATTGCTAGGATACGTACCAACGGCAGCAGAGGCTATCACCCCAGAAACAAACAACGCGACAGCAGAAGACAGACAGACGCTCCTCAAGGAACACAGAAGCGCAGCGGTACAAGCCCTCAACCGAACAGCACAGACAGCGCCCCCAGCACAGTACGCAGAAGGGGAACAGGTCTGGCTCGAAGCTAAGTTCCTCACATTACCATACCAGTCGGCCAAACTTGCCCCTAAGCGTCACGGACCCTTCAGAATCCTCAAACAGATCTCCCCAGTAGCCTACAAACTCGAATTGCCTACCGCGTGGACCATCCATCCGGTGTTCCACGCCTCCTTACTAACGCCTTACAAAGAAACCTCGGAGCATGGAACAAACTATCAACAGCCGCCACCGGAGATAGTCGAAGATCGAGAAGAGTATGAAGTGGAACAAATCATCAGTCATCGCTTCCATGGACGACAGAAGAAGCTTCAATACCTCATTCGCTGGAAGGGTTACTCAGCGGCTGACGATACATGGGAACCTGCTGACCAGGTCTTCGCCAATGCCTTAGTAAAGGCATATCATCGCAAGCACCCATTAGAAAGCTCTGACACCCGACCTCGTCCACCTACGCGCATGCGCGCTGCCATCGCTAAGTTCCTATGTCGTCCCCCACGTTCATTGACGAGTTCTGGCGACACAGAGTCGACGGCGCGGGCCACTACTGGGATCCACGGAACATATGCCCATGGGGCATCTGTTGCGTCTGGGGAAGCGTCGAACAAATCCACGGACACAGGCAGTATTGTATGCCATACAAAACGATCCACCCACCAAACGAAGGAAGCTTGCCACGGAGGCACGAAAGAAAGTGTAAAAGGAGGGCGACTAGCTAAGTCTTCATGCCTCCTCCCGAGAGATTCTCCCTCCAGTCCCTTCTTCGCTCAGCCCCCTACACGTCTCACAAGTTCTACGAATTCGAACCTTGCTCCTGCCCGAGCAAAGACCTCACGCGTCCCCCCTCCCATCGTTGCAAGACCCATATCACCCACACTCACGCCCTCCAACACTCTTACTTCTGTCACGAGCGATACTGTCGCTACCATCAAAGTTTCTAAAGTTCCACTAGCTAAGTCATGCCTCAATTCCAACCAGCGAGCCCCTTCACCTCCACCGCTACCAGCCACCCCTACTGCTCCAACCGCCGCCAACGCCGCTCCGATCTGCAGCAACAGATCGTCAAAGAGTTCCATGAGCAGCACAACGTCGACAGCGACTTCGACCCCTGGCGCATTTGCGCGCACGGTCGTGAGTGCATTGTCGCACACAAGGGGATCCCACACCTCTACCCCACTCTGTGCGGCCCCGTCGAAGCAATCTATTGTGGCAGTGTGCGCTTCAGTGCCCTCGACACCGTGGCCGAAGAAATTGTGGAGAAGGACAACCAACTCAAGAGCCTGGAACAACGCGCCACATCCCTCGCGGACGCTCTCAACCGCGGTGCGGTTTCCATCTAGGAGGAGGGTGATGTCATGGCGCGGCTAGCCATGGGGCTACGTGAACCGCGGGGACATCAGGAGTTGAGGTTAAAGCCCAAGGAAGGAGCTTGGTGAAGCTCCAGAGGGCAGATGAGGCGTTGAGGATCGGTAAGTATAGTTGATGGACGTTCTCTCTAGGATTCGGAACGCGCAGACTGGCTATGCGGTCACGGTCCGGCGCACGCGATACCGCATGGACTGTAGCTTCTAGGATGCCCTAGGAGCAGGATGACGAAGACAGAGCCCTGGAGTAAGCAGGATGACTGTGCATGACTAACGGTTAGTCAGAGGCGATGAGTAAGAGCTTTGGAAGCTCTTTAGTATCTCTCAGCATCAGTCAGCGCTTTAGTCAGTGCACTGGATTAGGACTTCTGCTTTGTGAGCAGTCTAGTCGCTTACTGATTGTTCTCTCTTATTTGTTCCTGATTACTGTACACTTACTACTGTCGCATTACTGTACCATAGTTCGGACTACCGGCCCTTAAGGCCGAAGGTATATAAGCGCATTAGGCGCTGGGCTAGAGACTCTCTAAGTTGAGTCTCCTGTCCATCCTGTACGCCTCCTTGTCTAGGAGAATACAGCATTTGTGACCTAGTCACCCCAGGGGGAGATTCGTGGCTTGTTTACCTTTCCTCGCAAGTGGGACTTGCAAGTGTTGTACTTGGCATTTCAGACCTTGCTAAGGTCACGGTATCGACCGGTGACATTCGATCACGAAGAGAGCCGACAGAATAGCCCTCATCGACTCAGGGGCTACAGAGAATTTCATGAACCTGCAATATGCAAAATGGCTTCGACTACCTATCAAGCAACTGGAGAAACCTAGACCACTATACAACGTCGACGGGACAGAAAACAAAAGCGGCAGTCTCAAATATTACACGGACCTGGAAATCCAGACAGGAACCCAACGCACCAAACATTGGTTCTTCCTGTCGGACCTAGGGGAACACAAGGCGATATTAGGCTACCCCTGGTTTGCTGCTACCCAACCAAAGATCGATTGGGAACAAGGATGGATTGACACCACCCAACTGCCAATTGTTTTGAGGGCCCCTAACGCGCACAAGGCCCGATTCGTCCCCAGAACAAAGAACGTCCCTCGACCACTCTCCAGAGATCAATACTTCATCGGAAAAGTCACACTTAACACCCCAGAAACCACCGACGTCCCAAAAGTCCTGGAGGAATACCAAAGGCATGCCAAGGTGTTCAGTAAACAAGAATCACAACGACTCCCACAGTACACAATATGGGACCATGCTATCGAACTCCTACCCGGTGCACCCTTGTCACAGAGCGGCCCCATGGATGGGAGAGAACCGCTGTTGGCAGGCTGAGGGAACGCGTTTGACCCCCAGGACTGGTAGAGCAGTCTAGGCCTGGGGTTGGTAACATACTGTTCGGACTTCTGCGTGGGTGTCCTAGGATCTGTCAGCCATGTTTGTAAGAAGGTGAAGCGTCTCAGTAAGCCCCAGGGGCACACAGTAAGCAATATTACGATAGCTAGGACGGTCTCAGCCCGTCCTGTAGTGTACTTGTACCAGCAGAGTTAGGAGACGAGACTCTAAGTCGAGTCTCCTGTCAATAGGAGTAGTGACTCGTGTTTCTATCACTTCTAGGTCCAACCGTGGCTTGTTGGCCGTGCCTCAGTGTTCTGTGCCTATTCCTGTGTTTGCCGCAAGTCGCAAACGATCCTGGAGTCAGGGAAGATTCCAGCACTCTTAACAAGACGCTCTCTAGTAGAGTCAGTTATTACACGCCTCAAGTGATCGAGGCTGAAGCTGAGTCAGACTTCAACGAAGCTAATCTCTCAGACTGACTTAGTCTGGTGTCACTGCTCTCGCCGGTGACAACCCTCCACACTACCAGGACGACTCTATCCCCTTACCCAGGAAGAGAAACTGGAGGCTCATAAGTTTGTGCAGGAGCACCTGTCTAGAGGCACTATCCGGAATTCCAAATCCCCCTATGCGGCCAGCTTCTTCTTTGTCAAAAAGAAGGATGGCAAGTTGCGACCAGTACAAGACTATCGACCTATCAACAAATGGACCAAACGAAACCGCAATGTCTCCCCTCTCATTCCCCAAGTAATCGACTGGCTTAGTGGATGCACACTCTTCACTAAGTTCGATGTTCGATGGGGGTACAACAAGGTTCGCATCAAAGAGGGCGACGAATGGAAAGCCGCCTTTCTCACTCCAGAAGGCTTGTTTGAGCCCACGGTTATGTTCTTTGGCCTTACCAATTCCCCTGCTACCTTCCAAATGATGATGAACACCATCTTCCGAAGCGAAGTGGGCCAGGGATGGTTCTCTGTCTACATGGATGACTTGGCCATCCACACAGCCCGATACCCCCATGAAACAGAGGACCAACATGTACAACGACACCGGAACTATGTGCACAGTATACTCGATAAACTGGAACAAAACGACCTCTACCTCAAGCCCGAAAAGAGCGAGTTCGAGCAAAAGGAGATCGAATACCTTGGAGTTATTGTGGGCAACAACCAACTGAGGATGCACCCAAAGAAACTTCAAGGCGTCGCCAACTGGACTCCCCCAAGAACCCCTACTGATGTGCGCAAATTCCTGGGCTTTACTGGCTACTATTGCTACTTCGTCCCCAACTACTCTGGTATTGCTCGACCTCTCCTGGACTTGACTAAAAAGGCTACTGTCTGGCACTGGACACCTGCCCACCAACGCGCCTTTGAGGACCTCAAAACCCGCATGTGCAGCAGCCCAGTTCTCAATCAACCGGACTTTGACAAACGCTTCGTGCTCCAGGTCAATGCCTCTGCTTACGGCGTGGGCGCCGTACTCTCGCAGGAGGGAGAACACACCACCCCTACACTAGCTAAACGTCACAAACCGGTCCTTCACCCTATTGCCTACTACTCAGCCACCTTCACACCCACTGAACGGAACTATGACATCTACGAGCAAGAACTACTGGCAATTATGAAGGCTTTAGCTCACTGGCGACATTACTTGGGGTGGACCAAGGTCCCCTTTATCATCCGCACCGACCATGCCAACTTGCAGTACTGGAGGTCCCCAAGAAACCTAAACCGACGAACAGCCAGATGGCATGCGGATCTACAAGAATACGACTATGAACTGGAGTACATACCTGGAAAAACGAACACCACTGCTGATGCGCTATCCCGACCTCCAGGAGTGGACCAAGGAGCGGAGGACAATAAGGATATCGTCTTGATACCCCCGCACCGGATTCGAGCCACCACCACTGCCCAAGGACAAACCATTGTGCCAAACGTCAAAGAGGTTAAAAGAGCAATTGTCAGATTGTCAGCAAGGCACACGACACACCTACGGCGGGACACCCTGGGAGAGACGAAACACTGCGAAAGGTGCAACAAACCCACTGGTGGCCAGGAATGAAGACATGGATCGCAGACTATATCAAGGGATGTGCAGTATGCCAACAAACGAAGATAATCACCCACCGGAAACACACCCCTTTATATTGCATCCCCACCAAGGAACACACCCTACCATTCAGGACGGTGGCAATGGATCTAATTACCGGACTTCCCCCACACAGAGGAACTGACGCCATCCTTACCATTGTAGACCATGGATGCTCAAGGGCGGCAGTGTTCCTACCATGCTCCACAACCATAACGGGTCTAGGGATTGCTCAGCTATATCTGGACAATATTTATTGATGGTTTGGACTCCCCACTAAGGTCATCAGCGATAGAGATGCTCGGTTCACATCCCACTTCGGCCGAGCACTCACAAAGAAGCTGGGAATCGCACAAAACCTATCCACTGCCTTCCATCCCCAAACAGATGGGCTGACCGAACTGAAGAACCAATGGGTGGAGCAATACCTTCGAACGGTGACAGCAATGCACCCTGAAGATTGGACGCAATGGATCACAATGGCCACAGCAGTACACAATAACCGGATCAATGCCACCACAGGGCTATCGCCCAATCAAATCCTGTTGGGGTATGAACCTATCCTCGCTCCACAAAGCATTATGCCATCAGATAATGAAGCGGCGGAGAAAAGAGTGGAGCGAATGATGGAGGCGAGACAAGAAGCAGTGCAGGCCATCAATAAAAAGGCTGGAACAGCCCCTCCGTCCCAGTTCCAACCAGGAGACCAGGTCTGGTTGGAAGCCACTCATCTTCGACTCCCGCACCAAAGTTCCAAACCAACTCCAAAAAGATATGGCCCCTTCAAGATCCGGAAGGAAGTATCCCCGGTGGCGTACCAACTGGAGCTCCCCCTTGCCTGGCAGATCCATGACGTATTTCATGCTTCCCTCCTATCGCCCTATCATGAAATGACAGCTCATGGACCGAACTATTCTCGGCCACCCCCTGACCTCATAGGTGGAGAAGAACAGTATGAAGTGGAGCAGATAAGGAGTCATCGACGACGTGGCAGGAGTGGAGCACTCCAGTACCTCATCAAATGGAAGGGATACCCGGAAAGCGACAACACCTGGGAACCAGCTGACCAGGTGCATGCGTCGGATCTTATTCAAGAATACCACAGGTACCGACCACTGCAGAAGATAAAAGGATGACGAGCACACCTTCAAAGTCCCAGCAATCCACCCTGGAGTCTCAGTCGAAACAGTTCCTTAGGTCCCTGCTCCGCTCTGCCCCCTACACCACCCATCAATTCCACGAGTTCAAACCGTGCTCCTGTGCCCATAAAGTACTCTCTCGCCCCCTTACCCACTGCTGCAAACCCCACTACACC
>QLOT01010288.1:0-21244 GCA_003313875.1 Russula aff. compacta | reverse complement strand
TATCGAGGAAGAGGAAGAAGAGGCCAAAGAGTTGATGCAAACTGACGAACGAGTCCTCACTCCCAACACCGGCCCCAATTCAAACTCAGCCGTGCTGACTAATATTCCCATTACTAGGGCACGTGCCAGGGTTTGACAGGCTTGACTCAGTTACGCAGCGCAGTGTTCTTGTATGACAAGCAAGCGTACAGCAGAAGGTGCGACCCCGGGTTTTTTTGTTCAAGACTATGCTTAAATATAGGCAAGGTTTGCCTGAGACTACCTCTAACAAGCGACTTCGCTCTGTAGCAGATGAAGAATACATAGATGTGGATGACACCGAGGAGGACCGCATCGCCGCAGAGGCAGCTCTCGTACCCCGCGGGGCTACCATCAACTTCAGCGCGTTAACTCGTAAATTGGCCGAAGAACGGCGGACTGCTGGTGGTGATGGACAACCGTCTCTTCCACCACATCGACGACTCCAAGACAGTCTGGTGTCTCACATCTTCATGGACCAGGATTTTTCTTGGTTGCACTTGAAGCCTGACCACGCTTCTCGCCCCCTATGGATCAGTCCTGAGGATGGTCATATCATATTGGAGGCTTTCTCCCCGATCGCTGAACAAGCACAGGATTTCCTCGTGGCCATTAGCGAGCCAATCAGCAGGTATGTGATGATAGACACCTGGTGGAGTTGTTGGATCATGCCCCTTCCAGACCGAGCTTTATTCATGAGTACAAGCTCACGTCGTACTCCCTATATGCTGCGGTGTCCGTGGGACTCCAGACTGAGGACATCATAGACGTACGTCAATTCTATAACTCCTTTCCGTCTCGTCTTACCTGCCACCGTAAGGTTTTGAATCGGTTGTCGAAGGTGCGCACCTTGGGGTAGTCCACGTTCTTTGGACCCAACTTGGAATCAAAGGTCCCAGTACCGGAGACCATTACCAATTTCATTCGGGAGCGCACGTTGTCATATGGGAAAGTGAAGCTCGTTCTAAAGCATAACAAGTACTACGTCGAGTCTAGCCATCCGGAGACGCTCCAGCTCCTGCTTAAAGATAAGACCATTCGTGATGCCAGGGTCATTTCCCAGACAGGCGACGCAAACAAGATGACAACGTTCACAACCGCCAAGGCGCCGATCAAAGGTGGTTTGGTGATTCCAGGTACAAAAGACGTCGAAAAGAAACAAGAAGATGCTTCCAAGTCGGCTCCTAGTGCCTCGGCAGGGGGCAGTGGTCCCGACGGCGACCTGTTTACATCCGTTGTTGGTGTTGAGAGTGGCGCGTATTTCTCTAGAAATCCAGAGTTAATTGCTTACGTATAGGCTCAGATGAGATTGATGAAGATGATGAGAATGTCCACGCCTTCGAGATCGACGACGCCAAGATCGACGTGAGTTCTTTCACTGCATATGTACAGCGCTAAACTTCCTTTGGTCTTAGGACGTAAAGAAGCGTTGTAATGAGCTCGAGTACCCTATGCTGGAAGAATATGATTTTCGTAACGATACCGTGAATGCCAATCTCGACATAGATCTCAAGCCGGCCACCGTCATCCGTCCATATCAGGAGACGAGTCTGAGCAAAATGTTTGGAAATGGGTGCGATGTTATCTCACCTTCTTAGCGCTCTACCTTGACAACTGATAACCCCCTGGACGGGATGATCCAGGAGAGCGCGCTCGGGGATCATAGTACTTCCTTGTGGGGCTGGAAAGACGCTCGTAGGGATCACAGCCGCGTGCACGATCAAGAAGTCCTGCCTCGTGCTCTGTACCTCTTCGTAAGTTGGCCACCTGGCAGCAGCGTGGCCGCCCCTAGCCTGACATAATTCAGTGTTTCAGTCATGCAGTGGCGACAGCAATTCATGCAATGGTCCAATGTGACAGACCGCCAGATTGCGGTGTTCACGGCTGATCAAAAAGAGAAAGTGCGTATGGTGGTTTCCTGTCTGCCATTCGCGGGGTGATCGAACTAACCCATTGTGCATCACATGAAAGTTCGCGGGTGAAAGCGGGGTGGTCGTTTCCACGTATTCGATGGTCGCGAACACTCATAATCGGTCCTATGAATCCAAGAAAATGATGGAGTTCCTCACGTCGAGAGAGTGGGGCTTCATTCTCTTGGATGAGGTACATGTGGTCCCCGCAAACATGTTCCGCCGCGTGGTGACGACCATCAAAGCACATTCTAAACTCGGCTTGACGGGTGAGCCGCCCATCATCGCCAACAGACGCTGTATCATCCCTTGGTTAATGGTTCGTTTGTAGCGACGCTGGTTCGAGAAGATGACAAGATAGCGGACTTGAACTATATGATCGGGCCAAAGTTGTACGAGGCCAACTGGATGGACTTGGCCGCGAAGGGTCACATTGCAAA
This sequence comes from Russula aff. compacta, assembly GCA_003313875.1. NCBI lineage: Eukaryota > Fungi > Basidiomycota > Agaricomycetes > Russulales > Russulaceae > Russula > Russula aff. compacta. Next base: position 18,876 of record QLOT01010288.1, on the reverse strand, counting down.
CGTTCAGGCACGAGCCTCAGGTTCCTTGACACGCGCCCCTTACTGATACTTGACTGCGGCGGCTAGTGTGCCGAAGTATGGTGTCCCATGACTCCTGAATTCTACCGGGAGTACCTCAGGGAACAATCACGTAAACGGGTGCTGCTTTACTGCATGAACCCACGAAAGTTCCAAGCGTGTCAATTCCTTATCAAGTTTCACGAGGACAGAGGGGACAAAGTGATAGTATTCTCTGACAATGTGTTTGCACTCGAGGTAAGGAGGTATATACATCTTGTGGTGATGGGGAGTTGCTGATGGTGGGGCGTGCGTAGGCATATGCGAAGAAATTAAAAAAGCCCTACATTCATGGGCAGACTGGGCAGGTGGAACGAATGCGTATCTTGCAGCATTTCCAGCACAGCCCTGAAGTGAATACGATATTCCTGTCAAAGGTATTTGTCCTGGTTACACTTCGTGGTGTCATTTGTAATTCATGCCGGTAACCAGGTTGGCGATACTTCTATAGATCTCCCGGAAGCGACATGCTTGATTCAGATCTCCTCACATTTTGGATCCCGCAGGCAGGAAGCGCAACGCCTAGGTACGTTGAAAAGGGAAAAGAAATGGATGATGAGGTCAGGGCTGACTCGTGTGAATGGCGGCCTACAGGGCGAATCTTACGGGCGAAACGTCGAAACGATGAGGGTTTTAACGCGTTCTTTTACTCGCTCGTATCGAAGGACACGCAAGAGATGTACTACAGCACGAAGCGGCAACAGTTCCTCATCGATCAGGGATACGCCTTCAAAGTGATCACGCAACTGGACGGGATGGACAATATGAAAGACTTGGTATACAAGACGAGGGAGGAGCAAATTGAGCTGGTGACGACTGTGTTGATGCAGTCGGAAAGTGCAGCGGATCTCGGAACGGATATTCGAGGAGGTGAGGGGGACCTCGCGGGAACGATTACGTCGAAAGATTTCGGGGCGCCGGTATCGAGCAGGGCGGTAGGCGCGCACCGAACTATGGGTTCATTGACGGCCCTGAGTGGTGGACAACACATGTCATACGTGGAACAGAACAAGTCGGCGAACAAAAAGCTGGCAAAGGAGGCTGTACCGCGTCACAAGCTGTTTGCGAAGCGAGATCGGGATGTTGCGACGGCGAAGAAGGAAGCGAGGAGGGGAGGATGAGGGGGGGTACCTGAGTGGGGAAAAGGGGAGGGTCAGCTGGTGTAATGATATGACTAAGTGAAGTAGAATGATAGAAGAGAAGAAGAAGAGAGAAGACGTTGATGAAGATCGTCGGGCGCGTCTAAAGCGATAACCGGTGTGGGTTGCGAGGGGAAGGGGTCGGTGGGAGCGAGCGAGGCGAGGCTGCGAGATGCGATGCGAACGAAGAGATCGACGCGTCTAAAGGTGGCTGACGACGCTCTCACTATTCAATCCAAACCATCAATCTTGGCGCTCGCTCCTTACGGACGGGACGGGCACATGTTACGGGTTCCTCCTCGTATATAGCATGAAACTCAGCTCCGCTCCTTGTCTATTTATCCCTCCGCATCCGCTCTCTTTCCCGTCCCCCCAATGTCTTCGAAAAGAGGCAGAAAACGCAATGACAACTTGCCCCCTAATCGCGCTCGAGACGTCCAGAGGGCTTTCCGGGCCCGCCGTGCCGCTCACCTTGACGTCCGTACCTTCACTTGTTCCTCTATTTCAAACTCGCATATTTCAATCCTCTCATATCTATCCTTGTAGGCCCTTGAACAACGCGTTTCCGAATTGGAGGAGGAAAATGGCAACCTCCGTGCTGCCTTGAACCTCCCCCCCGCAAATAGGCCGCCTCTGGGCAAAGGCCCCACAGGCAAGGACAAGCCAAAACCACCGGCGACACCCTCCTCTCGTCCGTCCCAGGGTGCCAGTCTCGACGCCGTCAGCAGAGCAGGCTCCTCCGCCGACTCCCCCACGTCTACAAGGGCGCAATCTCTCTCCCCATCCACCATCACTGCCACTATGCGCCCGTCCCCGACCGTTCACAGCCTCGAGGGCGGTTCGTGGGATCAAGGGATGATCATGGGCGAGGAACAGAGCCAATCGGCTCCTCACACGTCCTCGCCCTCTGGAGGCTATCCGTTACCCGGGGTACCCGCGCACGCGAAGACCCCCTCACAATTCTCCTACCCGAGTCCCGCCCAGTCGTCGTCCCGGACTACCCTTCCAGGCACCATGTACATGCCTGCCGTAACGCAGGGCACACAAAACTTTGCTCATACTGCCGACCGCCCTCTCGGAGAGCCGTATGGCGGTGGTGGGAGCTACCCCTTGCGCGATCCAAGGGAGGATCACCAGCAACAGCAGCAACAGCAACAGCGCTTCCCCTATTCTCAGCCTTCTTACTCCGGAGGACCCGAAAATACTCACTCTCACCTCTCCCAGCACTCCCCATCCGCGAGCCTGCACTACACTTCACAGCAACAGCGCGACCCCTCACCTGCACAAACGCCCGTCCCTTTTGCCCACCGGCGCTCCATTACTGACCCACAGGGGTTCTCATCTCTCGTAAATCAGTATCCCCACCTACCTCCTCCAACGGGACTGCGACGTCTGTCTCCTCCGCGCCTGGCCGATAGCTCCCACTCTGTACGACCCTCATTCACTGGTGGAGGTAGTTAATTTTTCTCGAAGGTCCTCTTTTTTTACGCTTCTCTTCTGGGTTGATCTCGTCTCTAGGTATTAGGTTCCCCCCCTCTCTCTCTTACCCTTACCCAACCCCTTCCCCCCCACACTTCGTTCTAACCCCCCCTTCGCTCCTTCCCCTTGCTTTCTTTTGTTCTGCCGCTCACGAGCTCTTTTCGTAAACGTTGTTCAGTGTTGTTGGTGTCGTTTCTGTATCATTATTTGATAGCCCGATGTTTTGCGGTTACCTTTGTATGTCCTATTCCCTGGGCGATACTAAGGGGTTCCTGCCGAGGCTGGCCTTTGGACTTGTGACAGACCGCATGGACACTGTATCACCTCTTTGGGGCGTCTATATACACTCCACCAAAGTCCCTATGTTATCAGGCACTCTCTTCGTGTTTCTTCCTATCAGAAACTAGTCCATTTCCCCCTAATTTCTCGACATGGATATCACCGTTATATGTGCTTTACATAAGGCTAATCCCAATGCGTTGAGCAGTATCGAACTTGGGGCTAGTAGCGCCACTGCATACAGTGGACAGAAAGACGCGTAGATCAGGTCGTGTGACACGTGGGGTCAGATGACGAGGTCTAGCCGGCACCAATCCACCCGTCCGTCAGGGCCATATCGCGCCTCGAGCCAGTCATTGGCCTTCCGGAAATGACCATTGCCGAAGAATCCCTTCCTGGCGCTCAGTGGGGAAGGGTGCTAAAAAAAGTTGTAGAGCGCGCGCTCCGATCATCAGAAACGCGCCGTCACAGTGGGACACACATGCAGAACAGGAGGTCCCCACTTACTGCACTGGAGAGAATCAGGTGTTTGGTCTGTTGGGGTGATAATCAACATGCGATCGATGCACGATAAACGAACGAGTCATGAGAAGAAGAAGAAGAAGGGGGGGGCGTGGAGTGGAGATTACTGTCACAAAAAATACAGGAGTGGTTGGTGGAAGCGAAGAAGGGAGGGAGAGTTTCCGCGAGGGACGGAAGTTCACCTCTCTCTCTCTTTCTCTCCTCGAACCAAGGGGGGCGCCCAGACGCTCACCTTGTCTAGCTTCGCGACGCGCTTGGCGGCCCATGCGCCCCAGGCGAGGAACACGACACCCCGTCCAACGCCGGACTTGTTGCCCAGGTTAGCGCCGCCGTAGCGGTCGACGACTTCGATGACTCGGTCCGTGAACTGCTCCCAGCCCTTGCCCTGGTGCGAACCAGCGGAGTGGGCTCGCACCGTCAGGCAAGTATTGAGCATCAGTACGCCACCCTCGGCCCATGCGGTGAGGTTCCTGTAACAGAAGAGAGGGGAGCGAAGGGGAAGGAAGGTGTGAGAACACAGCATTTGGGACATGAGTCATCTGTGCAGCCGGAGCAAAAGAAAAAATAATAATAATAAAACGGAAATGGAAAAACAGAAATATAGAGGGGAGCTCCGGAGTGGGGACGGTGGGGCACAAATGAACTTACGCACCCGTGCTTCGGCGGAACAAAGTCCCCATATTCGGCTTTGATTTCCGCATAAATCTAGGCGCGCCAGCCAGATCGTGAGTGACAGGTGTCAGAGAGGAGAGAGGATTGGGGGTTAAATAAAGGGGTGGAGATTAGGCACGACTGCTCACATTCTTCAGGGATGGAGGAGCTATGACACCGGGCGGGACCGAAAAGCAGAGACCTGTAGGCAGGAATGCATAGGCGAGGTGTTAGAAAAAAAAACTGTGGGCCCGGCTGTCTCGCCGCGGGGGGAAAGAGGACGAGAGAGACGCCCATCGCGTACCGTGCGCTTGCCCTGGACCATGGTATGGATCTTGGCCAATCATCACGACTCTGACTTTGCCAAGAGGGGTATAATTCGACCATGAATAGATATTCCGTGCTGTGTATGCATCCATGAGGAGCCAGGGTAGTAGTGCACGCGCAGATCGGATGTAAACTTACGTGCAGGGTATACATGGAGATCTCGTGCGCTATCATCGGGCCCATGTACACCCTCCTTCCAGAGGAACTCCTTTAGGGAAATAAAGTATGGCTTCTTGATTTCGTCTTTGAGAACTTTCAGCCTAAGTCAAGCGTTAAGTGCCATGACGAGAGGATTCCGTAGTAGGCGCGCCTACCAACTCTTGCCCATAGTTTCGCATTCTAATTCCAAGAGTCTTTTCTGATCCTCGGTGAGCGAGGCCACATACTCGGCCAAAGAGAATGGAATGGAGTTAAGAGACTGCGAGCCTGTACTCCCCGCGGAGGGCTGTGTTCCAGCGGCAGACGGCTTATTGCCTGAACCGGAAGCTGCAAGCTTCGGCTTTTTAGAAATCGTCTTCGAATCTTGGTTAGGGGTAGAGCCTAGCATATCGAATAGTGTCCTCTGACGCTTCCCGGTACTGGTACTCGTCGACGGCGCCGGTTTCGGCTTTGGGTCCTCGTCATGGCCAGACGACGCGGCGACAGAGGGCTTCTCGTCATTAGAAGATGCTGTAACATGACCAGACGGCGATTCTAGGTCCTCTAAATACATGACACTATTCCCAGACGAAGTGGTCATCTCGGGCGCGTCGAAAACGCGATGGTAGTGGACGGAGAGCTTGAACGGTGTCCTACTTACACTAGGACTGGACACGCGTTTGACGCGAGACGCGACAAGGCGCGACATGGCATGCCGTGTGCCGTGCCGCGCGCGGACATTCGCGGACCTACAATCTCGGCAAACTACGACACGATCCGCGACCAAATGTATTCTGCTGTAGATATCATGGGCATGGGCCATGGAGTGCACGGTTCACACTTTTGGTTGAGCCCCCCTCCGTACAGAGACAGAGCAACGAATACCATCGCTGGAAGCGGGTGCCACTTTCGGTAAACCATCTAGTACCGACCAGCGCTCTAATTCCGAGAGATCTGGCCCCTTCGCCACTCGGCAAAGGCGGTGCAACGCGCGACGCCTGAGCCACCCAGGAGAATATTCTGCACCGGAAAATCGTGTGGGATCGAAAAACTATGGGACTTTCGATTTTCCCGTCTCCAGGTTCATGTATCTGGCGGGCGGCGGCGTTGGTGAACTTCAACGTGCAACTGATGGCGTCCCCTTTCTCCTGTGGCCATCACCCCACCAATCAGAGAGAGATTCAGGAGTGGCCGCGGTGTTCCCGGTGACAACGGATTGCTAGGGTCCTGCCACTACCCTGACACGAGCTGAGGAAGGCTGCAAGCATGGGCCCAGCGACCGTGGCGCCACTTTTTTTTTCTGATGCAAGTTGCTACGTCAGGGGTAACAGCAGGTACTACAGTATGTCCTGATGCCGCCCGGCTAGCTACTTCCACGTGTCGTAGGGTTTGTCGAATTTTTCGGGGGTGGCCGTTGACGGTTGAACCCAGGAACCACATGGCCTAGGTGGTTGCTCCTCCAGGGGCGATTCAGGGTACTGTACCTCCTAGGGTAGACGAAAGTGGTAAGGGCAAGGAATACGTTTCAGACTTTGCGTCTATGCCTCGTGTATCTGATGAGAAACTGATGAGAACCTGAGTGGACGGACTGGGACAACGGCGGGGCCTGCCGTAGTTAGTGAGCCGCCATACCCGAATCGGAGCACACAGCTCCCGGGCAGCGTCACTGGGTCACTGGGTGCTAACCCCCGAAAGAGGACCCAAACCCAAGGCAGCCCTATTCTACATATCTTCTGCTCACTTTGCTGGGTTGGCCGGTTGGCCAAGAGGGCAGATCCTCAATTCAACGACTCGTTCCTTGATTTCAGCCTTAGAATAGTCTTACGGGCCGGCCGGATGCCAGTGTCCGGCTGCGATCACGGATCGTCCATCGCCTGACCCGGATAGCGGGCGGGCGCTACCTCAACTTGCTGTTCGCGCTGGCTCCCCAAGCACCCTTGCGACAACGTCCTGAACGGCACCAGAAAGCATTGCCAACCCCCTGGTAGTAGCCCCAAAGTACTCGCCCGATTACTAGTTCACTCCGCTCAAGTTCCTTCGACCCAAGCTGGCTGCTGGGCGCTCGGAGGTCACCACGCGCAAGAGCCACGTCGGCGTACGTGTGGGGCGACGCCGTCCAGGCTCATTTAACGCGACTATGACGATGCACACGTCGTCAACATTTGATTGGAGCACGAGCTATCAAGCAGGTTCCTCTAGGTGTGTCTCCCTTTGCAGCCCCTTTGTCACGTTACCTCGTATTCGCCGTCGTGTGCGACCGTCTCCAGCCCTTTTTCTTGAGCACGGGAGGAAGAGGCCTAGTGGAACGCCGTGTCGCGTGACTCTATCTTGTCATTTACTACTGACGACTGCGAGAAGAGTCTCGCTGACGTACTTGCTAGTCCTGCATCCGGTGTGAGCACCGACGACGATGAGACCGACGATGACGCGCAAACCGTGATCGGGAGACGCGGCTCCATAAGCGTAGAAACGCGCAACAGCGGTGGAGAAATGAATCGAAAACCCCTGCGTCCACCCAGTCCCCCGCCGCCAGTCTCCAGCTCGGACGGTTCCAAGGCCAACAGTCATACCGGCACGCTCAGCCGACGAGCCTTCACGCGCTCTCGCTCTCCTGCACCACAGTCCCTCGGCTTGAAGAACGGGATCATACCCCCGCCTCCACTCCCCTCGCCCACCGCCTTCCTCCGTCCCCGCAGTGCTGGACCCCCTACCTTTGTCCTCCCTGGGACGCTCTCTATAACGCTCTCCCCTTGGATGACAACTTGGCGATATAAACTTTGCATAGACGCGAAACAGGCTGCCGAAGGTGCTCTATTGATCTTGGCGCTTGCCTGCGCGTCACAAAAGCTGCGATCCTCGTCTAGCGCATTATTGCCATCCGATGACGGGCTGCCCATCGGTACGCTTGCTTCTCCGTGGAGTGCGTCCTGTGCCAATCATGTACACGTTAGAGCTCTATGCCGTTATGTTTGCCTCCTTCACTTACATGGTTTGGAATCACTCTTCCTGCACAAGAATCCCCTTGTCGTCCAGTAAGACTGACTCGCCACCAGTCAACTCTCCCTCGACTCCTCGTCTGCAAGAGTCACGCGTACCCCGTCGTGGCACGACTACTATGACTAGCCCGCCTATTGCCGAGAATCGAGGATATGTATGGATGACTGTGCCTAAAAACTATAGGTCAAATTTACAGAGCGCCTTCTTAACATTTTGATTGACACTTTATTTAGGGCCTCACCTGATGATGGACTTATCAGCGGCCTTATTCTCGGACCGCTAATCACGTCTGCCTTGTATTACGTTGCTCTCAAAGTTGATACACCGCCCGATGGCGCGCCACAACCACCTTTTTGGCATATCGAGGCCCCTTGGCATCTCAGCAACGAAACTTCTTTCACACCACTCCAGGCACTGGTGCTCTCACGCCGTCACGCCGTGGACCTGAGCACACTCTGTTCCACAACTCTCCTTATCCATGTCTATGCCTCTCACTGGTTCGAATGGCGCCATCGTAGGCATCATAAGGTTTCTGAGGGTGAGCGCGGCTCGGTCCCCCGTAGTGAGGCGCAGAAGGGGTGGCTGTATATTGTTTTCACATTTCTTGTATGTGGATTCCTTCTCGGGGTGCGTTTCGCCCTCGATCTTGTGCGGCTTAGTCCGTGGAGACGTGAGTCCCAAACTATCTTTCCCCCCCTTAGGTCCGACATATGACACATGACCCTCAGACCTGTCGTACTGGGAGGTCGCGTCGGGCTCTGTCTTCTTCCAATTTTCGCTCTACATCGCCGTCCGGCTCGCACATCGTGGCTTTACGCTGGGCGAGCTTGGTTTGGTAGTATTTGGTGCCACAGCGTTGTTCATAGAATTGGTCAGCTTAACCGTTGCGAGGGTACGCATCAGTTATACATACATGCGTCTATGCGCACTATGCGCACCGACGCTGACACCACCTATTCACTTCCTACAAATAGATATGGCCTGTGACGACGCTTTACATCAAAACGTATCGCCTACCCACACCATTACTTATCTATCAGTTAGCCCTTATTCCAGGGTCGTTGCTGACGGGGTTTCTACTTTCTCCTTTACTCACACTGTCGCGGCATATCGCGCAGCGGCCCGTCCGTCGTCTGCGATTCCCACAGGAGAAGCAGGCACACCGGCGTGCACTCGCAGTTGGGTTTTATCTGGGTGCGGCCCTCATCGTGGGTGGGCTGATCGGCATGTGGACACGATGGCTCTTGCGTGGGCGTGACCCGTGGCTATGGGTTGTCTTCTGGCTGCTTGAAGGCCCGTTCCCCTGGACTCGGCCGGCACTCCTGACGTATTGGGCAGTACTTGGTAGTATCAGCGTTTGGGGATGGAATCGGCAGCTCGCGCGCTCGCGCCGCTTCCGGCCGCGGCTCCAGACGGGCAGTGAACCGATGGACAGTAGTGCCGTTGTACTACCGGGGGGCGAGCCAGCATCACCAGTGGCTCTAGCCTCAGCGTCGCTCACATCTTCTGCTGTCTCGTCGGCATCGTTGGCAGTCTCTGCGATGTTCCCTGCAGTAGCGATCCCACACCTCCCGACGGACCTTGGATTGGGTGCGAGTGAATGGCTGGATGCGGCAGATCGGCGCGTGCCGACGCTGGGACTAAATGCCCGGCGTAAATTCTTTCACGCGCTCGCAGTGGTCATGTTCGTGCCTGGCGTGGCTGCGGATCCGGCTTTCACGCACCTGGCGTTCAGCGCGGCGTTTGCGCTTTTCGTCTTTGCGGAGTACGTGCGGTACTTCGCGCTGTACCCATTTGGGGCGGCTGTGCACGTGTTTATGAACGAGTTTCTCGACGCAAAGGATAGCGGGACGGCCATTCTGAGCCACTTTTACCTGCTGACGGGGTGCGCGGGCGCGCTTTGGTTTGAGGCGTAAGCACACTTTCCTGCTGGGACATACCTGGGGGTCATGTACGTTGCTAAAACTTGCTGCAGACCTTCCCGTTTACTGCTGTACACTGGAATCTTGACAGTTGGGGTAGGAGATGCCGTGGTAAGTTTCGATTGACAAGGATGATCTGGTTATTCATAGCTGTGGAGGTCTAATTACGAGCACGCAGGCGTCTGTGGTTGGAAAAAGGGTGGGGCGCTACAAGTGGTCACCCACGACATCCAAGACGTTAGAAGGAAGCGCCAGTTTCACACTGTCGGTAGTGGTGTTTGCGTGGACTCTGCGAGTTTGTGGGTTGGTGGAGGAGTTCTCGGTGAGTTTTGTGATACGTTGGTTGATTCGTTGCTGATTTCGGCGGGAAATTTTCTGTAAGGTTGTGCGATACGGGACGATTATTGGAGTTGGTTCCATGCTAGAGGCCGTGTCTGGACAGAACGATAACATTATATTACCGGTGTACGTGTGGAGTATGCTGGCGATAGGGCTATCGTAGTAATAGAAAGGGGAAGCACGGGGCGTTTGCCGTAATAAACAAGGACGGCCTGACGTCATTCGTCATTTGTCGGTGGAGTAAGATTCGGGAAAGGGCGGACCTGATCTCCATCAGTCAAGCCAGCTTTTTGCCACGCCACGGCCAGCGAACGAGAACGAGAACCAGCGGACGAGTCCCACCTCTCATACGCATAGAGGGCCCGTGTGATTAGCTCTCATAGAAGGGGAAAAGATAAAAGAAAACAAAGGATCGGGGCGCATATATGTTGCTAGCCACATGCAACAGGAACAACATGAACAGCACCAACAACAGGCCCCGGCCCCACACCCAGTGGATCTAGACCGAGACCACCAATCAGTGGCCAACATCCCCCACTCCTCCTCTCCTCCTCTCCCTAATGCCCCTTTGGTTAGCCAAAAGCGCGCTTCTCGTCGCGCCCATCGACCTCCAACTGCTCCCAATTTGAATCCGATCACGACATCCTCGCCATCTCTCAACCAAGCCTGCTCTCCTTTCGCGTCCCTCGCGTCTTATTCTTCCTTGAAATCACATCCACACGCGTCCTCTCGTCGCGATCCTGATTTAACTCCAGATTCACTACACAAAGGTCTGCGCCCCAAGTCTTCCTACCACCAGTCTCTCCTGAATTTGCGTGACGAACCTCAAATAACGTCTGATTCTGGTGTGTACCACTCCTGTGCCACGTCTGGATTCATATCCTGATTACTATTGCTATCCCTGCTACCGCGATCACCAGCCAGTCTCCCCCGTGCACTCGATATGGCGTCCCCTATAGACATCGACCCTACGAATATGACTGAGCCATCTGAGTACGATTGGGCTAGTTTCATTGCCACCTATGCCCTAGGCCGTTGGGAACCTCACAAGGCCCCACCCTTTCCACGCTCTTGCTTCGAGCGCCGACACCATTCTCTCTCCTTGGCCGGTTCACCGCCCGCCGCGACGTCAGATTCTCATACATTTTCGATCTCCCCATCTGGGAGCGCTGAGATTGTTCAGAACGTACTATCAACCGGTACCCCACAAGGCGCCTTTTCGCCACATGTCTCATTAGATGCATTCACTTTACCGCGGAAAAATGATACTCCGCCTCAGACAACCAGTCCTCCATCCACAGTATCGTCCACGCCAACGCAAGCCTCTCCCGGATCTTCCTCCAGCTCTTCCTCGCTGGTGCGGGGACCATCGATGTCTCGCCGTAGCTCGGCTGTAAATATTGCATCGTCTATACCGCACCGTCTTCGCAATTCCTTTGCTGATATCCGATCATCCACCGGCTCTCGTCCAGTACTCGAGCCACCCCCGACGTCAACGGCTGTGCCACATGCAGATGCTACCACGACGGCGGCTGCTATGCGTTGGGCCGCTGCCCGGATCAACATAGCGCCTCTGGCATTACCATCACCCGAACACGAGTTGACGGACCCGTTTCGGAATGCCCGTACGGCGATCCCGGGTTTGAATCCACCTGATGTCCCATTGGGACCTCAATCTCCTCGTCATCGGCAGCGGCTTGGAAGCTTTTGGGAGGGTACCATTGACGTCGATAGAGCGACAACGCTTCCGTCCACACTTAGTTCGATCCAAGGCAGCCCACCTTCAACGCCTCCGCATGCCGATAACTTGGATGCCGAGCCTAGGTCTCCGAGCGCGTCGGCTGTTACAGCATCTCCGCCGTATGTCACGCCTGCATCTGTGCCCTTGAGACCCTTGACAGGACAGAGTGACGACTACTTTGGCGTCGCCGCGCTCTCGGCGTCACCAGAGTCAATAGCGATAGTCCCCAGTTCAGTGAGACAACTTGCATCCGAACCAGAGACCGTGCAGACGGCTCCTGTTACTTCGCGTCGCGTGAACTATGCGCGGCAAACATCTTCTCCCCTCCCCGACAAAACCTCCTTGCCTTCGGTTGAGGTACCATCTCCTACGCGCGCGGTTGATGCTGGATCAGGGCGAGCACTCAAAGAGGAGGCTATGTTCCTTGAACTTGGTTATCTCGCGCCTCCGTACCCACCTGATGAGCTCGAGCGTCGCCGTGCCTTGTACCAATTCAATATATGGAATACTGGTCCTGATATTAACTTTGAGAGGATAGAGCACCTCACTAAGTTGGTGTTTAGTACAAAAACAGTGATTATTAGCCTCATTGATGGGAATGAACAGTAGGTTTCCGCTATACGGGCCTTTCAAGTGATTACTAATCGCCCTCTCAGGTGGATGAAGTCGGCCTGTAAGTATCATTACCGTGAAACCCGTGGCGGATGTAATAAGCAAAGCCCCCTAGCCGGTTGGGCGTTTCCAACGTTTCCGCGGACAGGCTCAATATGTGCACACGCAATTTTGCAATGGTACGTCCCAGGTGCTTGCATGGGTATGTCCTCACCATGGCACAGCGGCGACGAACCTATGGTTGTTCCAGACACACATGCAGATTGGCGCTTTGCAAAAAACGTGAGACAGGATTTTTTTTTACATGCCTTGTTGCATTAAGCTTTTCGTCGGGTTAACTTCAGCCCCTGGTCATTGGGCCGCCACACGTTCGCTTCTACGCGGGCGCCCCGTTACGCACGCAGGAGGGGTTTAATGTTGGCACCCTCGCTATCATGGACGATGTACCACGAACCGAGTTTAGCCCTCGGCAGCGCCATGCGCTCAAAGAGTTTGCTGTGAGTTGCGCCGGAGCGCTGTCTGAACAGGTACATGAATTGCTTGCTAAGTGACGCAGGCGATTGCTATGCGTGAAATGGAGTTATGGCGGGATAAGATTCAACTTCGTATACGTGATCGTATCCAAACCTCGGTAAGTGGGCGCCGAATGCTTGGGCAGCCAGCAACTCTCATTTGCGGTTGGATTATAACTGGTGGTCGCAGATGGAACAGTTCACACGCGAATGCCTGGAGATTGACTCAGAGACGAGCCCAGAGGCAGAAACAAGTCGGCAAGTGAAGAACATACACTCTATGGACAGAGTCTATCAACGTGCAGCGAAGCTCGTGAAAAAGACGCTAGACGTGGAAGGCGCACTCGTCATGGACATGTCGCATGGCGAGGTGCTCGAGACTGTCGGGGCAGAGGCTGTCGTGTCGCTTATCGTGCATAGCGCGGAAGACACGACGACACATCAAGTACAAGGGGATGCATGCGTACGCATCTGGGACATGTTCGTGAGATACCCCGATGGTCGTGTATTTGAGGCACTGGTGCCCGCCCCACTTCGCCCATTCGTGCCAAACGGGACGCAATACGCACTGTGTAAGTCCAACTTCTCCGAGATGAATTGTTGGATATAATGATTTGGTAGGTGTGCCTATTTTCAATATCGACAAGCGCCCTTTTGCTATGCTTTGCGCATACAACTCGTTGGAACATGGCAGACGATACGTGAGTGGCCGCGTTGAAATTTTCATGACGGAGGGGTGCCTCCTGACTTGTACATAACAGCTCGAAGGACACGAGCTGTCATATTTACGTGCCATCGGTGTGTTGTTTTATATGGTATCCCACGCGATTTACATATTGGTGCCTCTCTAGGTGTGATAATTCTGTCTGCTGTGCTCAAACGACGGATGACACTTGCAGACAAGGCGAAAAGCTTGTTCATATCCAAGTAAGTTACGGATTTCATCTCCGAGACATTGACACCGTTGACAGCTTCGTGGTCAGTATTTCTCACGAGTTACGCACTCCTCTACATGGCATTTTGGCAGCTGCAGAGCTGCTCTCTGACACACCATTAAATCATACGCAGTCGTCTTTCCTACAGACAGTTCAAGCGTGTGGCACGTCACTGTTTGAGACGGTAAACCACGTACTGGATTTCACTAAGCTCAGCGGGAATTCAAAGGCAGGGGGCGTGGAGCACGTCATCCGGGCCACAAAGTGCGCCTATCGTTACTGCCATACTGTTATTCATCACACCTTACAACTCCGTGGAAAATACTGCCCTTGTTCACCAGAATTGATGCTCTGCAATTGATAGAAGAAGCCGTGGAGGGATCTTGGATCGGGCATCGCGCTCGCATGCTTAAACGAGAGCAAGAATCGGAGATTGGTAGTCTGTATGCGCCGCCGAGGCCTGATGGCAGTGGGAAGAGGCTTGTCGAAATTGTAATCGAGATTGGTGACCGGGAGGAGGTAAGTAACTCGGACAGCACACCGCACATTAGTGGGCCACACTAGTCCATTCCTGGGCACTTATAGAGCCATCTAGGGATGGCTTCTCAAGCTCGAGAAGGGGGGAATCCGGAGGGTACTAATGAATATCTTCGGAAATAGTCTCAAGTTTACGACGGTTTGTCTCTCTCCTCGCCAGACGCATTTAGTTACAGCGGCTGATCAAACGTGGTAGGATGGTTACGTGCACGTAATCATCCGTCAATTGCCCTCCACACCAGATGTGCCCCCGAACAGGATCAAGCTTGAATTAGCAGTAGTTGACACCGGCAAGGTGCGTATAAATTGTCACTAAAAATGGAGCTATCTCGATAGCAGGACAATAGGGAATTAGCCAGGATTTTTTGAAGGCGAGAGGTCAATTGATTAATGGGGGGCCGAGTCATTGACAATGGCCCTTTAGAACCAATTGTTTCATCCCTTTTCCCAGGAGAACCCTATGCAGACAGGAACAGGGCTCGGATTGGCAATTGTTAACAGCATCGTGCAGTCCAAAGGTGTCGACGGTAAGGTTGATGTATGGAGCGCCGAGAATATGGGAACGGAGATCAAAGTCACCTTCTCCGCGGAGACCGCGGAGGAAGACGAACCGTCACACAAAGTTTCCGATACATTAAATCAAGACCACGCAACCAAAGTCAGCCTTGTAGGCTTCGATGACCCTCATCGTGGTGTGCAGCTTCTTCGCAGGGTGCTCACGCACTATCTTGTATCATGGTGGGACTTCCAAATTGCACCGCACGGTTCATTAGGAGACATTGTCATTGCGAACGAGGATCTGACAGCGCTGCAACTTGCGATCGAACAGCGGGAAACACGCAGACCATTCATTCTCTTAACGGTTAGCCGCGGTGAGAGACGCCTTACGGCCACGGTCACTGAGTTCGAACGGTTGGGCGGGTTCTGTCGTATCTTGTATAAACCCGGTGGCCCATCACGACTTCGTCATGCCCTGAAACTTTGTATACATGCACTCAAAATTAGCCGCCGCTCATCACCCACATCAGAAGTCACGCCCCACTCGAGCAGTATCATCGCCTCTTCTTCATCCAGCCTACCGACTGGCGTTGCGAGGCGCAATTCGGAAGAGCCGCAGCAGTCGGTGGCCCATTCTGATGTGCGACGTCCCTTGCTTGGTCCTCGGTCTATTACGGTGCATCCTGTCGCATCGTGGAGTGGAATGCCGGCGCCAGACGAGGAGGACGATCTTTCTCAAGATGGAGCCCTGCCACGCGTGCGCTCGCTCAGTCATTCGCAGACCTCGACTAGCCCCACCATTCCCGTGGGCGACACAGGGGGTTCGCTATTGAAGACCTCGATTGGAGCCCTGGGGTCAAGGAAAACTGTTCGGGTCCTGGTTGTTGAGGATAACACCATATTGCGAAATCTGCTGTAGGCGATTTTATTCACCCATTAGAGATGTTACCCCTCACGCTAACGCGTCTGGTGCGCTCAGGACTCGATGGTTATCTAGCAAGGTTTGTCAACTATTTCTCAAATCCACCTTGCTGCAACTACCATTTATCTCCAGGGGTACGAGTACCGTGAGGCAGTAGACGGACATGAAGGAGTCCGTTCTTTTGAGAGAGATGGTCAATTCGAGTACGTTATTCTCAACCCAGCTTGATCCGTCTGGCCATCCGATCACTTTTCCAGTGTCATTCTGCTCGACTTGTCCATGCCAGTGTTGGATGGTAAGCCGTATTGATTTGTATCTGGCAGGACCTCGCAAATCCGGTTTGTAGGTTATGGAGCTACTGTGCAAATTAGGAAGATCGAGGCATCAAGGTCGGGACAGAAAGCCCACATCCTCGCTCTCACAGGAATGTCAACTCTAGAGGACAAGCGGAGAGCGTTCGAGGCGGGTGTCGACGGCTAGTCAGTGTCCACGAAATGTTTATCTCTCCAGCGCGTTAACGCTTGCATACTTAGCCTTGTGAAGCCGGTCGCATTCAAGACGCTGTCGGACATGTTCAGTAGACTTGGTATTACATGACATCAGCACGCTTCATCCGTGCGCCTTTGGTTTTCCTTTCGCTTCTCGCTCACACCTGGGACTGGGATGTTCCAGGAGCTCTGGTTCAGCTTCCTCATCATTTAATGTTCTCACCGAGTATCCCCCTTGCTTAATTTATACCCGTTCCCCTCTTCTACATATCATCATATCCACCCTCACATGTAGCAATTCTAACCCATTCCCTTGTCGTCGCTGGCACTGTACCACTTGTATTGCTAATGAGTTGGTTGATGCTGGTGTACCCTGTAAATCTCGTGCGTCACCCTGCTATCTCGTATATCAGATCAGACGCTCCAGCTGTCACTGTCATTCCTGCAGATCCTACCAAGACACAACAATTGCGACTTCTACACTTGCTACGGACCGTGCAAACATCGATGTAAAGGAGACGGAGACTCGCATGGGTATCAGGATGTTCTGCCTCTGAGACGGTGTCAAGGCACTAGTAGCACTTAGTACCGGCTCCGCAATAAATTTAGAAGAGTAGATTAGATGCTTCAACAACGCAGATATTGCAACAGCTCGATTCTGCCTTAGCTAGATGAGGTCTGCCCAACATTAACACATCTCAGTGTCGTACGTGGTTAGGTAGTGTTAAGTGACAGCCATTATCATCTTGGTTCCCTACTTGCGGGCGCGTAGTACTCACAAGCCTATCCACTCTAGCACCCCTACCATTCAACGCGTTCTCTTCGACGTAATGCACGCCCGACACTGCACAGTAAAATACAATGGCCTGGGTCGCCACGCCAGCGGCTGTCACATGGATCTAGCCCTTTGGATGGAGCTCTGTCGATTCGATAGTCCAGGAGATGGGACAAAAGATATGGAGCTTGGAATCTGCTGACCAACAAGTCGCTCGTTGCGCCTGCCCATGACTCAAACAAATGAGAGGTGGCCAATCCACTGGCAAGCTGAGTCGTGGAAACGATTCAAGGTGACTGGCGTAGCGCGCCCATCGAAGAAAGGTGATCACCTACACCTATCGATCAGAGTTAAGGTTCAACGGAGAACTTGCAAGCTTCGATCGAAAGATATCTCATACATCTGCGGAGGTATATATTAGGGCGACTCCACTGTGGACCCGTAACCTTGATGCAAGATCAAGGATGTGCCCACCTGAAAGCAGTACCTCTTCTCGTCCCTTCCTATCAAAGTATTGGCTAACACAGCAACTTGCAAAAGGGACCATCGTCAATCTGCGTGTCGAGGGGAGAAATAACACGCTTTTTGAAAATACCCTCTCCACTTGTGGTCATAGGGTAACCACAACTTCTGGAAACAAGTACCATTGTAACGGAACAAACAACAGTCGTAATCCCTGCACGGGACCGACGTGTACCACAGCACTAGATGACTCCAAGATTGGCTTCGATGGGTGAGTAGTTGAGAGGGGACACGCTAACGGAAGATGACGAATTAATAAATGCATAGAACTTATTATGAGTCATTGGATGATCTCTTCATTACGACCATAGGCCCCGACACGGCAACGGAGAACGAATATTGGGCTATACTCCTCAACTTCCGGCCTACGCCAGTAGGAGGGTGCCAACAACAAGTGAAGGGGGGTGACGAAGTCCTCTTTGCACTTGTCAACTCGAGCGCAACGCGGTATTATCTGAAACTCGATGGACCGACGCGCGCAAGTGTCAACGAAGCAGTTGTCCTGACGGTCACTGATGGAAGAACGGAGAACCCTATTGAGGGCGCTGTCATATCGTTTGGTGGTAGGGCTTACAAGAGCGATGCATTTGGGCGGGTGTCCCTTTTATTTGAAGAAGCGGGCCGCGTTCAAGTCAAGGCGCAAAAGGCAGCAGATTCTGTTCGATCAAATCTGCACTCTATCGACGTCACCTAAGAGTGGGTTCAAAGAAGAGGCTGGGTGTCACGGACTGGTTATTTTCCTCCATCACCAAGCACTCTTGTTACTGTCTTGTGCTACCACGGATACGTTCTTTACCTTGATCTCTGTCTCGTCCTCGCTCCCCTTACAATACCGCTCCATTTCCCTTCTCTAATGTCCTTGTGAACTAAAGCCGTAAGGTCTCGGAGCTCGTTATCCGTGTTTGTGGTAAGGTATCTTAGTTTCAGATGACCAGAGCCCTGCACATTACCCTATGCGTCTGTGCTTGCGAACTTAGGCCTTGTCAGTCCGTGGTTGATGATGATGATGACACGAATACAGGAGATCTTTCTGCTGGAATCCCAAGGTCCACACCTGTTACCTGTGGCCTAATAGACTCGATCACCCATCTTCTCCTCGCCGACTGCCCTTTATCGTGTCGTAGCGAGGAAGGCTCGAAGGGTGGGTTACGGCACGGCGTCGATGTCGCCTTGGAGGACTCCGTTTGAATGTGACATACCCAGGAATAGCACCCGTCCAGGTGCCAATCTGATTGCCTGGTTGTGAACCATTCCGGCCCTGGTGGGTATACTAGAGATTAATGACGTACCCCGATGCAGACAAAGTTGCAAAGGCAAGCCATCTAAAGCCTCCGTATTGCTCCAACCAGGTCAATTGTTGTCTCCCGTTGTTAGTTCCTCCTTTGCCCTCGCCGAATCGCCTCGGGACACCAATGGCCAGGGGAATTGAACGCGTGGAGATGGACCGAGACCGGTTCTTAACATAAATTACGCATGAGTGGCCT
>QLOT01010278.1:3374-25059 GCA_003313875.1 Russula aff. compacta | reverse complement strand
GATGATCAAGGATGTGTTTTAGGGTGTATTGATGTATGAACTTTCCTGGGGTCCTGGGATGGGAGAAATGGGAAACGTCTGTCCGAGTCGTCCGACGAGACTGAGCTGCGTGGGCTCTTTCATATGGACGTAGAGTGCAGTGCGTTTGTTCTAGCTAGGATTATATTAATGAACACAGCGTCGTCTTACCTCAGAGGACGACGCCTGCTACCGCCGCGCGAGGAAGGAATGGAGATATCGGGTGGTTGATTGGTTTGTCTAATATGGGGGCCCTGGCCCCGGATTGCGACTTATTTCGTGTTGTGTCTCTAATGAGCCCAACCTGCGACTGCGAGGTGCGGTCTGGTAGTTACGACGTACATGATGAGTCCAATGTTATAGACTTTTCCAGACCCGATCCTGAACTCCTTCCACCTGCGAATCGTCTAGGTAAACTCTCTCTCGCGCGTAAAGAGCCCCCCTTTCAGTTGGGCTCCTTATGTCCGGTATGTTGAGTCTTGTCACTGCTCATCATAAAGAGTTACTGTACAAACTGTGGGCATGCGCAGATGATAGCTCCCAAAAGCCCAGAACTGAACAGGCTATAACCTTATGGCGAATATAAAATCCAAATTGATCACAATCAATCAGTTTTGTCTGATAAGCGCCCGACCGGTTAATTCCGTCCAAAGACGACCAACTTGACACTTTTCCACCTCCACCAACGACTTATCGAACCTCGGAAAATAAAAAACTGATCTATCTATTCCCTAAAGGGAAGTATCTATAAGGAGTGCAGAGCAGACCTTCGTCTGCATCGTCCCGGCTCTGCCGATCTCATTCTTATGAAAGTGAGACATATCAGGAAATATCAGGAGCTCAATGCAACCATTGATGTAGCTAAGCACCTGACCCGCATCTCTCATGATAACGTCTTTTCCATGAATACCTGCCCGAGACCTGTGACACGATTGCTGCTTGGCCAAGCCAGTCCCTCTCGTTTACCTTCACCTTTTTGTGGGAATACACTGTAAGTAGAGAATTTGATTTCCCGTCCGAACGACATTTATTTCGTCACCAGCAGCAGTCCTTGATTAGCATCGCCATGCTGTCAGCCCCCTACTTTGTCATGCATCGCATCTGCATGCGAAGGTAGAGACAGGAGGGCTCTCCATACCGCATTTTCTAGCGCATCGGGGCTATTGCATCGCATATAGGAAGATGCGATGCACTTCATCAGCGCACCGCCCACGATCGAGTACGCAGATCGCAAATTTCCTGACACACAGGACTACCGCGTCCTGTGCGTGGCCGAAACTTTGGACAAGCTGATCTTGGTGAAGTTTACGTGTCGGCACTCGATCGAATTGCATGCGATTTGTGTTCAAACATGGACACGCACCAGGGATTCTTGGCTTTTGGGCACCTCCCAGGAGTCTCCCAGGAGGTTTTTACCTCGTGGATGCCCCGGATCTATACTCGGATCAAGGCGGATCAGCTGCGGCGGAGCGCCCGTCTGCCACGCGACTAACCCGCCACGCAAGCAGTCTCGTGTTCTCCCTCACTGCCCTGTGCCCATCGCCCCCTCCTTAGCCTCTCGTCCGCAGCCTCTTTCGCTTCCTCCAACTCCCTATCAGCTACCGGTGCAAGATAACCGCAAGCGAATCACACCACGTCCCGCCGTCCAGATACCTTCAAGCTTTCGCTGCCATTTCTCCCAGCTCCAGACCCTCGACTTGATCGCCGGCGCAAGACAACTACGAGCTAATCGCATCGTCTCCCGTCTTCATGACCCCGACGTTCCTTCTTTTCCTTCCTCTTTTACACCCCTTCCTTCTCACCTAGGCAACAAGGAAGTCATGATCGACACGGTCACAACCGCCGGCGCCAGTACGGCTGCGTTATACCATTTTTGGCCCTTCTCTTGACATTTCTACTAACGACAACGCGTACATCGATAACGCACCTTGGTACAGTACATTCAGAATTCTATAGGGACATGTCTGTATTTTAAGAGCCTCTTTCCTTGAGGATGGCAGAGTAACTCAGTAGGATCAGTCGTTGCGAATCCCAGTGTGTTCCCTCTTTTTCCTCTTCGCGTGCTCGTCTCTCGTTGTCTCGGTACTTACGTCCGTGTCTTTCCTTTCCTCTCGTTTCTGGCTCACGTTTTTGTCTTTCCCCTTTCACTTCCCCTGTTACTTGAACGACTATCCCACCCTCGCAGCTGCCATCTACGCTACACCATCTTGCCGCTGATGCAATCCTCCCGGTCACTCGATTTTGCCCGTCTCAGTTATAAGTGGATGAGTGAATTGCAGAACCTCATGGAACCCTTGCACGATAACGGCTTGTTCCACGGAGGTCTTCGTGAGGCAAACATACTTTGCGATGAGGAAGAGGTGATGCTACTAGTAGTTGACTTCGATTGGGGTGGCAGACTCGGAGTCGGAGAGGCATATTGTCCAATTGCACGACTCTGCCCCGAGTCGATGGATGAGCGAGATAGCACTGAACGGATTGATGATGATGAGCGGGTCTGGTCAATGAATCATCAATGCATTTTTGGCTCAGCGCCGAGACCATTTTGTACCTGCTTACATCAGCGACAGTGGCAGAGTCACGGCGGTCAGTTTGCGGTGGTGTTGCGCGTCACAGACCGCCATGGTCGCCCGACTTTTTTGACTGCACTCGCCACAGTAGTCTCCGCACTGACTACTCTCCGACTGGACCGGCTCAAGATATCGAGAGTAGTCCTTCAAGACCGTTAACGAATACTCTCGACATCTCGTAGCTGATCCCTTGTCGCTCGGGCTCGACTCGAATAAAGGAACATCCTTTTATGGCTCTCAGGCTTAAATGCCACATCACTTCTCACACTGGTCTCTGCTTGGTGACACGGCTCGTGTCAAACGTTTAAAATGGACCCGCTCTTTCTAGTTTCCAAATTCGGTCGCTAGTTTACTGTCGCGTGAAGACGCTGCGGGAATCCCTGCGGGCATTTGACCATCTAATTCGTTTGAGTGTCCAATCAGGCCTCTCAGAATGGATTTGAAAAAAATGCCTGCAGTGGATATAAGTGAGGATTGTTGTCGTGGTAAGAGTCTCTCCAACGCCTTTCCCCTAGACAAGATTGGTCGTCACTCATAGAGCTTCATCCATAACTTTTTTTTCCCATCATATCCACTCACTTCATTTTCACAATGCGCTTTACTACGGTCCTTTCTCTTCTGGCTACCGGCCTTGCCCTTCTCTCTCGTGAGGAGGCAGTATTTTCTCGCCAATGGATCGAGCTGACCTTTCTTTTTCTGAACCAGAGTCACCCGTTACCCACGCCGTTCCGACACCGTATCAAATTGGCTCGGCAGTTGAAAAGCGCCAGTGTCCGGGTATGCCTTGCAGGATAGCTGTAAGGACTTTCGCTTTACTTTGTCTTTTGGGCCTTTTTTACTCATTCCGCCTCAGGTTCCACCCACCTCCGGAAACAGCACCAGCTCCGGTTCCGACTAGACCAGTTGGCCAACATGCTCGTAATCCCGGCACTACCGTTGTCTTCTCATTCACTCTGGGCAGTTCCACCTACAGTGGAAGATTCGCCGGTGACGCGCTCTAGATAAACCATGTTGATCCCTCAACATGGCGTCCCCCCCCCATTACCTCATCCAGTATAAAAAGTTCGTACCATTCGACTTTGGTTCGCCCCTCCTTGTCATTCCTTCGATTTGGTTTTTCTCGGGTGCTTCTATCATCTGCAACAACTGTTTATATACAGCATCTTTATTCCATCGGATTGGTGTTGACACCTATTCGCGCTCGTCATTTGTACCGGTTTGGAGTGTATTTCTACCTAGACATGCATGTGAATCAGAACGATTTATCCTTTGCATCATTCAAAAAGTTGAAAATTGGTAAGCTGTGTTAGAACCCTCGCCGCCAAAGAGCGATGGTTGAATCTGTGGAACTGTATGGCGTTCATACGGGCTTAAAAAAGTAGCCTATAGCTTCCGTGAATGTATGCGGGCCGCGTCTTTTACTGTACAGTCCGACCGGTTAATCCGTAATGTACCTGACTCTCCCCTGGCAACAACCTTCCAACTCGGGAAAATCCACGGAATGGCCAACTATCGGTTGTGGTGTTACGGTATCTTGAAGGTGTGAAAATGGTCTTCGTGGTCTCCACCTCATGGATCTGATCCTCTTCAAGGTGAGAGACATCAGAATCTCTACGTAGATATTAGTACAATTAAATGACCTGGCTTACAGATCAATGCTCCTTTCCCATGAGACGAAGTCATTGGGACTGGCAAATACCAGCCCAAGACTTACGACGCGAATGGTCTCCAATCTTCGCTCTATTTATTACGTCCATATTTTTGTGGAGACACCCAGTGAGTAGAGGACTAATTTATATGGTTCTCTTTTTGGGTAATATCCATTTCGTTTGGCCTTTTCCCATCCGACGACACGATTGGTGTGTTACTTCATATTTTTCTTTGCCCCAACTAAGCTCAATATCTCCGACAAACATGCTGTCTGAAGATTTCAAAGCTGAACACAGACGCGTGCTCAATTCAGACCTTCGCAAAAAGTACGGCGAAATTTTCATCAAAGTAGACAAGTGGGGAGATTTCCGGATGGCCGATATCGAATTGAATGGTGTACGGCGAGCTAGATCGCTCCCAGACTTCGTCATTGGGTTTGAAGCAAAGCTGGATAGCAAGCCAGGTCTGATACTCTGATGTGCGCTGTTTCCTTGACTTATCCTCTACTTTTTCCTATTCTGAACGGGTCAAATGTAGGCGCGTCCCGTGTTCGAACGTATCTCGGATCCCCGAGCTCGGGCTGTATATTCTGCGTCTCACGAAGACTCAACCGCCGAGGGCAGGTCGTCTGAGGATTCGACTGTCGAGGTCGGAATTGGAATTGAGAAGATATTTGGCTTGAGGTTTGCCGAACACGATCTCCTTCTGCAAGCTCGTGCTTCAAATTCCAGTGGGTGGAATGACCACTGCTCAACTGTACGTACTCGCTGTCTTCCGCCTTCGATTGTGATTCAGCGTCGTCTCTACAGACACAACACGCCGTGGCCTTTCAGTCTTGTCTTCAGACGTGAAGCCGTTCAAGTTTCCGCCAAGGCACAACTCGGTTTGTATAGACCTTCTAGCGACTTTTCTGATCTCGAAGTCAACTTTTCCCCGGCTGATTGTTGGGGTTAATTTCACTGCGGAGAATGGCCTCAAGATCTCATCCGGATGCTTTTGGTGGGGACAGCTGTTGTTCGTTTTGCGAACACATTCTTGGATCGTTATATTCTGTTTCAGCTGCAGAATGACCCCGCGGTACGTCGCGCTTCTGTGCACATGTTAACGAGCTCGTTG
The DNA here is from genome assembly GCA_003313875.1 of Russula aff. compacta. Lineage (NCBI taxonomy): Eukaryota > Fungi > Basidiomycota > Agaricomycetes > Russulales > Russulaceae > Russula > Russula aff. compacta. The sequence goes on along the minus strand of QLOT01010278.1, from coordinate 19,705 downwards.
ACTGAGCTGTCATAGGTTCTCATTCAGAGAATGCTCTTTTTTGTTGAACACCCCGGTTGCGTTTGTATGCCAGTTTAACCACCTTCACATACTGGGAAGGGACGGCGAGGAGGAAGTCAAATACACGAGAAAGAAGATTCGGCAGCTTAACGAAAAGATCTCCGATTATCGCAAGAGGTTCACCATTGAGCCCTTTACACTAAAAGCACTCAAGAGACCAAGAAGAAATCTTCTTTCGCAGACGACAGTAGTCGTGCCAGTGCGGATGCCGGTGTAGCAGATCGGACAGTGCTCAAAGCATACGGCTATGAGGTAGAACCAGAAGTCATTGTGGGTGCTCAGGGTGACGGATGGGAGCCGGTTGTCAAGGTGGAAACCTCCTTCATAGTCATGTACCGCGCTGATGCCCGACCCCCAGATACCGCCTCACATTCTCACCGTGCATCGACCGTCGAACCCGAGTGAGAAACTCATCGCGAAGAAGGTTCGCAGGCGACGGAGCGAGGTTGAGATTTTCGAACATCTCAATGCCACCCAGCCAAAGTCCGAGCGTTTTATCTCGTTGCTCGATTCGTTCCACACGTAGTCTGGACCGTGGATCATTCTACCCAAAATGGGCACCGTCCGCTGATTGCCTCGAGTTTCTCTTTTCCAATCATCCAGTTTATTGCAAGGTCGATCAAGTCTGTTGGGGCCTCATTGAAGGCCTTGCGCATCTTCACAAGCTCTGTATCGCTCACAGGGACATCAAGCCCGAGAACCTTGTTATCGATCGAGACTTTTTGCATGAAAATTCTCGACTTTGGTATCGCCATTCAAGTAAAGGACGAGGACGAGGGAAGTCGCCGGCCGATGCGGGACGGAGGTTTGGATGGCGCCTGAGGTCAAGATGTCGTCGATGTACGCTCGATCAAGGCTGACCGATGGTCGTGCGGGCGTGTCCTTCTGTGCCTTCCTTTCCGAACTCGAGAGAATAGACGGGTCTTTGAAGGTGATTGGGAGGAGGCTGAGTGTGCACGGTCTCAAGCAGCAATCGTCATTACTTGAATGGCACAGTTGGTTCTACGGACGAAAAGGTGGCGACGATGAGAGCAAGGCCCCACGAGCTGGGCAAGACGCAATGGGAGCTGACATCGAGCGCCCGGATGCGAAGAAGCAGGGACTGGCCGTGTAGGACCAAAATGAGAAGGAAGTGGATGTTCTCAGAGCTTTTTGATCCACAGGCACATCGACCAATGGACTAAGCTTATGGATACTTGACGGCGTCTTCAATGGGACCAGACGTACATGCAGGTCGGTATTTTATTTTCTAATTTACGTGTATTTGGTGTGCCCTTGGGGTAGTTGTACGGTGTACATGTAGACTAAGGGCTGGAGACGCAGAATCATAATCACCCACCTGGGTGTTGTGTTGATTTGTCAAAGAGCCCGTGAGAGATCTGGGTTACTGCAGTCCAAAGGCGATAGGTTCCACCCACCACATCAAGTCTAACTTTCAAGGGGCCCAGTACTATCCATCTACAGAATTCCTAGCTGCTGACGACCTTCTTAGCTTGAGGACTCTGCCCAGGTTACCCAACCCAGGGGTTAGGGGTTCCATGCGTCCCTTCCGTGAGGGTATCATCTGGGGGGAAAGATGCGAAGGGGTTCCTTGGATGTGGAGGGTGGGAAGAGGAAGGTGAACTGCTGCTGCATTGCTGGTCGTCGCTGTGATGGGGGAGTCAAGTTGAAATTGAAAATGCGAGCGCTGTTGGCTGTGGCTTTGGGCGGCCATGGCAGTGAAAGGACGTGTTCGCGGGTGCGTCGCGGGATGGATAATTAGAAGAGTCGATTGATCGTTGATTGACCATACGCTGATGATCAAGGATGTGCTTTTAGGGTGTATTGATGTATGAACTCTTTCCTGGGGTCCTGGGATGGGAGAGAGATGGGAAACGTCTGTCGTCCGACGGAGACTGAGCTGCGTGCGCTCTTTCATTGTGGACGTACAGTGCAGTGCATTTGTTCTAGCTAGGACTAGAATTAGGTTGATGAATACAATGTCATCTTACCTCAGAGGACGACGCCTGCTACTGTACCGGCGCGCGAGGAAGGAATAGAGATATCGGATGGTTGATTGATTTGTCCAATATGGGGGGCCTGGCCCCGGATTACGACTTCTTTCGTGTTGTGTCCCTAATGAGCCTAACCAGCGACTGTGAGGGGTGGACTGGTAGGTACGACGTACATGATCAGCCCAACGTCATAGACTTTGCCAAACCCGATCCTGAACTCCTTCCACCTGCGAATCGTCTAGGTAATCTTTCTCGCGCATGAAGAGCCCCCCCTTCGGGCTCCCTATATCCGGTATGTTGAGCCTTTGCCACTGCTCGTCATAAAAGAGTTAGTGTACAAACTGTGGGCATGCGCAGATGATACAGTGGACAATATCATAATGCATAGCCTCCGGACTGGCCATATTGAGAACGGCGCCGCGTGCGCCCGAGGTGACTCTGTATTATCATCAAGCAACAGGTAGTTCTTTATATACATATCAGCCAATACCGAGAACCGATAACCCTTCCACTCCAAACGTGGGTGATGCGGACGACGCAGTGCCACTTGCACAAGGGGCGAGTGGCCTTGAGAAGGCTGAGATGGTGCCAACGATGAGTAGCACGGGACTTGGGCTGTGCAGCGCTCTGACGCGCGCGGGACGAGGTGGTGAGGGTGAGTCTTGAAAGGATTCCAAAGAAAGCCCATTTGTACGGGCGCTGCGACGTAGACGGAGCGAGACGAGGGCTTGCGTTTGGCATCCAAGCTGAAGCAGCAGCACGTTCTCGGACAGCCCGGACCAGCGCATTCCGGGCGCACGGTAAGGGCCGATCCTTACAATGAACAACCACAACTACTGCCATCGATCACGTTTAACACAGCCATCAGGACCCGGGATCCTGAAGACGAACCATGACTTGGGAACCCGCTCTATCATCAGTATTAATAGAACAGCTCATAAAGACTCTGTTCTGGGAATGGTGCCCGCAAGCACCCAGAAATCTTTACAGGGTTGGGCGACCGACTTCTTGACGTGCAACGAGGAATGGGCGGAAGACCGCCATTGCCAGCTCGATGAAGACCGCCATTTCCAGCTCCGTGAAGACCACAGGTTGGCCCTGGAAAGGGCTCTCGGGAAGAATGTCCCATATTGCACGTATCTCGATTTCTTCTAGCATGGGAAGGAGATCAAGCATAGAGCCATCATCTAGCTGCAGGATGCGTGCAATGGCAGGTACAATGTCGTATTGTAACCTGAGCATCTTGACACTGCGGAAATGTCGAAGGAAGCTGGGCGACGGAACATCATCATCCCATGTTTCATATGAGTTAGGAATGAAGACCATGAGAACTTCCTCCACTGTGGCAAGCTTGGCAGAAAGCGCGGCACTTATTCGCATTTGCGACGCACATGGCGAGCAAAATCTGAAAGATGGAGTGGAGTGGTCGATGGATTCGGAATAGCCCAACAAGGAGATGCGGCAACAGTCACCCTCATAGATCATCTGAACCGAGGGGTACAATTTTTCTATACCATCGAGAAACCGGGGGAGGCACAAAATGGGGACCTCATCGTCGTCGTCGTCGTCATCGTCGTCTTCGAATATAAAATGAACATCCTGGAGGAATGGGGCTGTAAACCCAGCCACGAGAGCGTCCAAGAATAGGCTAGGACCCTGATAGTGGAAGGTTTTGAGTTTTGAGAGCAGGAAAGTATCATTGGGATGCGTAGGGGGCATTGGGCTGTTGATAGAGCTGGGTGCTTCCCATATTCGCAGCTTAAGCTTAAGGTGGCGTAGGTAATGCATATTTTGCAAATGGGCGAGGAATGACGCTGTCGGAGGTGGAGTGTAGATTTTCAAGCAGAGCTCAGTGAGCATCATCGCGGACGATAATAATGATGATATGAGGGAAACGCGGTGCAATGTGAGACGTCGGAGATGTGGGGCTGACCCCATAAGGAATGTTGGAGGAAGTTGCAGTTCAGTTATTCTGCTGTCTAAATTGCAAAGTTCGAGGTCTTCCAGTATAGGGAAGGGGCGCTTAGTCACCTCGAAGAGTTTATTGAAATCGGGAGCTGATCCAGAAAAGGTGATCCCACGCACACGATTGTAATGCTTGAGTGCGGCAAGCATGCATCCAAACTCTTTGGCTTTCATGAGTGAGGCTGTGCTTGAGTAGCCATGGTCGATGGCAATCGGCAATGGTGAGAGGGGAGGTGAAAAGATCGTATTCACATTTCCTGGGTTACTTGTGGACACAACAAGGCATAAATCCAAACGGGTAGATGACGCGAAGACGATATGGCGCCATCTTCTGCACACATGAATCAGCTTGAACCATTCGTGCTTCTTGTTCCAGAGCGGCTGATCATTGGTGAAGTGTTGCAGATATGAGTCGAATATATCCAAGAGCATCTCGTCAGGAATACTATTGATGGTCAAGTTTGGCGACATCATCCCGTGGTGGTAGTTATGAACGAGCGAGCTAAGCAAGAGTAAGACATACAGTACAGTACAGTACAAGAGTCATCCATCAACGACGCACGTGGGTTCTCAGCCACGTGTGCTCCCATCTGCTCCCATCTACTTACCTCTACTACTTAACACTCTGAACCCGAAACGGCACATACACATCCTCAATGTCAACGGCTATCGATTCAGAAATTCAGACATCGCCGGACCTATTCTACAAGCTGTCAATTGGAGGATGCGTGAGGGTGAATGCTGGATAGAGATTGGGCCTAGTGTTGTTGAAAAGACGGCATCGCTGGAGTGGCGGGTGCACGAACTCAACGAGTACGAACTACAACTACTATATACGACCCGGTACATCCCATCCTCCCCCATTTTAGATTCACCCTCAGTCTGTGAGCATCCCACGTGCGCAAGATGGACAGTGCCCTCGGGAACATATGGACACTGGCGTCCGCGCCAAATCAAGAACGGCCCCAGAACACTCGCGGTCTCCGATTACTCTCCAAACTGACGAGATGATATCCCATCAAGCGTCGTGCCGGTGACATCCCATAACCATGATTGGGAAGAGCAAATCCACTCACTTCGTTCTGACGCCGCACGCGTTCTGTTCTCTGCTCGCCCACTCTTACTACAGTACTAGTTTGGCATCCTGCGACACGCCTTCGCATCCAAGTCGCAGAGCTGTCACAATATGATCCAAACAAGGCTTATTTGTAATTTTGTGAAGATGAGAGCTCTTCGCACTGCAGCAGTGCTGCGCAATAGGAAGCGCGAGCACTGGTAACACACATTGAACTATTATTGTTGATCGTGAGCCTGAGAGGGTAAGCATAGTATGCGACTAGTCCGCCTGCCAGTTTTCTGATTTCATTTCAGGTGCCGTAGTTCTGTGCGGCTTTGAAGCCTATCGATGCTGTACAATTCGGTTGAGCGAAGAGCCCAGCATCTCACCTCATCATCATGAGATTAGTGCCGGAACCTCGTTCGTTCAACTTCACATTGATTACCTCTGGGTGTTCATGGGCCCATTTTTTTTCTTCTACTAAGATGTAGTTGAATGTAACTCGGACAAAGTTCTTGCCTTATCGTGTCCATAATGGAAAGCTCCCGCGGCCGCAATGTCGGTTCCAGCGGCAAAAGCGCTCGAAGGGTGGTGGCGGTATGCGCATGGGCAGCTCTGTGAGAGTGCGCCTTTGGGCTTCCCCATCTGCTACTTTGACCGTCTCACTGGAGAGACGGTTCCACATTTTCCAATCCAAGACGACCTGGAGAGCTCCACTCGCTGTTGCACAATCCCAGGCTTCGTCTTCTGTCTCAAGTCGTCCTCCGCGACCGATAACAGCAACAATACCGGTACCAGTATTGGTCCTGGTCCTGGTCCTGAGAAAGCTGCAGGGGATGACAGGGGGAGAGGAGTGATAGCTAATGGGCAGGACATCCGGTCATAGTCGAGTAAGAAGTCTCGTCCTGGGCCTGGTAATAGTATTTCCCTGCGTCCCATAGTGGTTCCGGGGAAACCCTATGCATTATGAGATTGTTCGTAGCTCCCAAAGCCCAGAAGGTTTATTCAGCGAATATTTTGAAGATAAAATTCAAATTAATTATTTTTTGTCTGATAAGCGTCGGACCGGTTAATTCCGTGCAAAACCAAAGACGACCAACTTGAGACTTTTCACTTCCACCAACGACTTTCGGACGTCGGAAATCAAAAACTATAAGTTGTGGTGTCTTCTTTGAAGGATTATCTGTCTCTGTCTTGCCTCTGATTCTATCTATCGCCAAAAGGAAGAGATCTATAAGGAGTGCAAGCAGATCTTCATCTTCGTCGTCTCCACTGCGGGTCTTTAAGGAAAGACATATCAGGAGCTCAATGCGACCCTTGATGTAGCTAATGTCCTGACTCGCAGCACAATGTGCATCTCTCATCTAACTATAATGCCTTTTCCGCTGACGAACACAGGACTGTTAGGGCTTGACCACACAGCACAAACTGGACGACATTTTTAAACGATATCATCCAGTTTCCGCTGTTTGGCCAAGCCAGCCCCCTATCAATTATCTTCGCCTTTTTTGTGGAGACGCTGTGAGTAGAGAATTTGGTTTTCTATCCGAACCACACTTATTTCATCAGCAGCTGTCCTTGGCAAGCAACCCCATGCTTCTTTCGACGACTTACAGTAGATTCAGTCCTGGATTCTACACTTGTTAGAACTGCTCCTTCTCAGATGGGCAGCCTGGAATAATACACATCACCGCAACAACGGCCAGCTGAAAGGATCTTGCACGACAGGCCTGAGCAAGACTCTGTTCCTCCTGTCTACCTCTTGTACGGTGGCTGTGCCGAGCGTACGATGTCCGCCATTCATTCCGTCGTCACACATGTTTATTATGATGGACCACACGAAGCAGCATCTTGCATCATGGAATTTAGAAACGAGTTCGTTGACTTAGTCTCAACGCCTATGGTCGAACTCACAGCCCATGTCGCGCATTTGCACAAGCGATCCATGAAACTGAAAGGTGTTTATTGGTTGGGATGCCATCCCTTAGCACTAAGTACTATCGTCGGTAAGTTGAATATTTCTGGGTGTTCAGATGAGTCCGACGTGTGTACATTATTTCAAGCCCCTGGTGTCACTAGTACGCCATCACGGCATCATTTTTCTTCATCAGTAGCGCACGATCGGCCTCACCCCTTTGCATGCGAAGGTAGAGACAGGAGGGCTCTCTATGCCGCATTTTCTGGCACATTGGAGCTATTGCAACGCATAGATGAAGATGCAACACGCTTCATCAGCGCACCACCCACGATTGAACACGCAGATCGCAAATTTCCCAAAGTTCAGCATTGGCCAGGTATGACACTCCCAATGAAGACAACCAGTTCCAGATTGTTAGGCTCCATCCCGACACACAAGAACATTCATTGCCGAAACCTTGGACAAGGAGCTAGTCCCTGTGGAGTCTACGCATCGGTATTCAATCGAATTGCATTCATTTTGTGCCGATTTTTGGCTTTGGCACCTTCTAGGAGGTTGGTCTGTCGTTGCCATGGACTTCACCTCGCCGCCGATGCAACCCTCCCGATCGCCCAATCTTGTTCGTCTCTGACTTACAGAACCTCATGGAATCCTTCCACAACAACGGCTTGGTCCATGGAGATCTTCGTGAGGCAAATTTGCTTTGCGATGAGGAAGGGGTGATGCTAATTGACTTCGATTGGGATGGCAGAATCAGGGCGGCATATTATCCAATTGACAGCCTCTGCCCCTAGTCGATGGGTGAACGAGATAGCACTGACCCAAGGGTCACGAGAAATGATGATGAGCGGGTCTTGAAGAATACCCTCGATATCTTGTAACTGACCCTCGTCGCTTGGATTCGGGCCCAGGCTCGGCTCGAATAAAGGAACACCCTTTTCTGGCTCAGTGGGTACTTACACGCCGCGTTACTTCTCGCCCCGATCTCTGATTGGCGACACCGATCGTATTATATTAACTTATTAAAATTCTCCTGGTGAGTGGACCCACTTCTCTTTCTAGTTTCCAAATTCGGTCGCTAGCTTACCGTCGCGTGAAGACTTTGCGAGAATCCCTGCGGGTGTCTTACCATCTCATTCATTTGAGCGCCCGATCAGGTCACTCAGAATAGATTCTGAATATGCCTGCGGTGGATATAAGTAAGAGCTGGTGTCGGGGCAGAAGTATCTCCATCGTCTTTTGCCTAGACAAGATTGGTCCTCACCCATAGAACTTCATCAATTACTTTTCGTCACAACCACCGACTTCGCTTTTCACCATGCGCTTTACTACTGTCTTTTCTCTTCTGGCTACCGGCCTCACTCTGCTCTCTCGTGAGGAGACAGTATTTTCTCGCCAATGGGCTGAGCTGACCTTTCTTTTTCTGAACCAGAGTCACCCGCTGCCTACGCTGTTCCAACTCCGTATGAATCTGGCTCCGCAGTTGAAAAGCGCCAGTGTCCGGCCATGCCTTGCAGGATAGCGGTAAGAACTTTCCTCTGTCTTTTGAGCCTTTTACTCATTCCGCCCTCAGGAGCCAACCACCCCCGGAAACGGCACTAGCTCTGGTTCCGGCGACCAGTCATCCCAGTCATCAGCGGGCCAGTTGGCTAAGGTGCTCGTGATCGCCCTCCAAAATTTCCTCAATTCGGGTTCATCATCATCCAATTCCAATTCCACTCCTGCCACTCCTGCCGTGGATGTGTCAGTACCGTCGTCTTCTCCTTCTCCCTCAGCAGCTCCACCGACGGCGGAAGAGATCGCCGCTCTCGCTGGTGACGCGCTCTAGATATTGACAAACAAGATTGATTCGTTCACATGGCGTCTCACCCTCTTCCTCATCTAGTTAAAAAAACGCTCGTACCATTCGACTTCGGTTCGCTCCTTCCTTTCGATTTGGTTTTTCTTGGATAGATACTCCCACTCATTTGGTTAGACCATTTCCGAGTGATTTCATTCCTTCGGTGGTTTTATATTGCCTCGGGCGCCTCTCTTTCATGGCAACAACTGTTTATATATCTCTATTAGCATCGGTCGTGTCGACACCCCATTTCCGCTCGTCATTTTATACCGGGATAAACCGTCAATGTACTTCTAGCTAGACATCCGTGTGGATCAGAACGATTTATTGTTTAGATCATTCAGAACTTAGAGATTGGAAAGAAATAAGCCGTGGTTGAATCTGTTGCAAAGACGGGGCGCGCGCGCCCTTCCGAGACAGTAAATACGAGGGCGTTAATACAGTACCAGTCTACAGTAAATGTACGTGCTGTCAGAAAAAAAAACTAATGTTGTGCTAAAAAGTATACAGTCTCAAGGTGATTCAGAAGCGAACTGAGCCGAGCCGCCCACGCGCCTTACGTAGCCTATAGTTAGCATGGGAATGTGATATCGGGTGTTTTCCGTTTTCAGCTCTCAACTACAGTACTGGCATGCGTGTGCAACGATGTGGGCCATTCACCTCTATAGCACTGACCCGGAACGAGCAATCTGGTCTCACCAAAGGGAAATTGGTATCTAGTTTTTGGCTCTGAAGTGGCGTACAGGGTGAGTGATTCAATGTACGGTATATGCGGCACTTTTACAATTCCGCCCGGTTAATCCGGTTAATATTTGTACCTGACCCTCTCCCCCTGGGCCCTGGCAACAACCTTCCAACTAGGGAAAACACAGAATGGTCGGCTATGAGTGGTGGTGTCTTCTTGAAGGAGAAAAAGATGAATTCTCCGTCCTTCGTTTTATCTACTGTACTGTACTGCACACCATGAGGAACACCCAAAAAAACTTAACCATCTTAACGCCCTTATTACCCTTCAATGGTTAGCTAAAACATAATTTAAGGCAAAAATAATACCATCCATTTCCTTAAACTGCTTAAAATGAATTTAAGTTTTCTCGGGTTTTCCTGATGGCCCATGACCTGAAGGAAGGGATCTGTAAAGTGTGAAAATGGTCTTCGTCGTCGTGGTCTCAACATCTCGGACATCATTCTCCTGAAGGTGAGATATCAGGTCTCTGCTCTGCGTAAACATTATTGCAGATAATGTGCCAACGACACGGTTGGTGAGTGGTTACTGTATATTTTTATTTGCATAATATCTCTAATAAGCCTCTGAAAGATTTTAAAGCTGAAGATAGACGCGTGCTCAATTCGGACCTTCTCAAAAAGTACAGCGAAAATTTTCATCAAAGTGGACAAGTGGGAGAGTTCCGGATGACCCGATATCGACACTGAGTCGTGTACGGCGAGCTCCATCGGTCCCAGACTTGTCACAAGCTGGTACCCTGATGTGCGCTCTTTCCTTGATTTGTCCTCTATTTTGTTCTCTTCTGAACGGGTCAAATGTAGGTGCGTCCCATGTTCGAATGTATAAGAGATCCCCAAGGACCTCAACCGAGGTCTCACTGTTCACTGTAAGGTGTGCCTCGGACCTAACCTCGGGTCAGTGTAGATCAGCCACATCGGAGCACCCCGTCGGCCTCATGTTCAAACGAATGCCCAAATCCGTCACTCTCCCTTTCTTGCCTCGCGCCTCTCCTTTTTCTCTTCCTCCTTTATTACCTTCCTCGCCTTCTCCTCTTGCGTCTACCACGCCAGCGCGAGACACCGTAAGCAAATCACATCGTCTCCCGCCCTCAAAACGACCCTAGTCTCCTTCAAGTCGTCGCCGCGCCCCTCACCGTCCCCCTCAAACCACCAACGCATTCCGCCTCCTCACCCTCCATCTCCCCATCCTCTCTTGTCCTTTTCTGTGCTATTTCTCTCGCTTTAGGCAAACGTCGATTATCGTATTCGCAACCAAACGGCTACCAGTACGCCCCACTATACCACTCTTAAAATACCTCCTTGAAAATTTACTGACACTTTTCTTTTAACTACTTCCTGTACGGCGACCTTTGCGTACCTCCATACCGCTTTCTTTGGTGCATCCAGAGCATGTATTAAGCAGCGTCCTCACTAGAGGACAAGAAGGTAGAAGCACCCGCAGTGCCGCAGAATTCAGTCTTCTTTCCCTCATTTCATTCCTTTGTGTGCTCTCGTCTCTCTCATATCGACCATTGTGCTCGTAGAACCGCGTCTACGGTACGTGTTCACCGACCCGTCTCTCGACTCACCTTCTCGTTTTCGGTATACAGTACGTCGTCCCCTCCGAGCAGTACCGACACATCGCCCTGTGCCTCGACAGGAACCGATCGTTACGAATCGCTGTTATTACTTTAGGCAAACTACTATACTGGCAGCAACTAGCCTTGCTACATCATTTAATCGCCAAGGTCAGAGTATTCGACTGTCGAGGTCTAATTTCGGAAAGAAAAGGGACAGCCGTGGCGCTATGTCAGGTTTCTCGAGGTGCTGCGTGTTATGGATATTGTGAATTGGAACTGGGAAGTCTTTGGCTAGGGGCCGTCGAATGCACCTTTAAAGGAGGTTCGGCGAACACGATCTCCTTCTGCAAGCTCGTGCTTCAAATTCCAGTGGGTGGAATGACCACCACTCAACCTGTACGTACTCTCTTTCTTTCGCGTTCGAATTTAGCGTCGTCTCTACAGACAGCACTCTGTGGCCTTCCAGTCTTGGTTCCCCGCACGGAAAGATGACGGGGATGAGAGCAAGGCCCCATGAACTGGGTAGGACACAATGGAAGCTGACATGGGGCGCCCGGATGCGACGAAGCAGAGGCTACTGGCCGTGTAGGACCAAAACGAGAAGTGGCAGAGCTTTTTGAAGCACAAGCACTTCAAGGTCCTCAACCAATGGACTAAACTCATGGATACTTTGAGACTTGTTACAATGGGACAGTGTGTACGTGTGGGTCAGTATGTATTTTTTTAAATTTATGTGTATTCGGCGTTGCAAATTCTGGGTTTCTGGCTGCAAACGATTTGAGGCTGAACAGGAGGCCCACAGGTCGCATGGCACATGAACGCCAACCTACACCAGATGGAGACAGACTTCAGTGCATTTAACTACGCCTGGCGCCTGGTAGTAGTCGAAGAGGCAATCAAGAAATGGGGCTTTTATGGCGCTGAAATAACGAAAAGGAAAAGAGTAATGAACAAAATAAAGCACGTGATCTATTACGTGAACACTTTGTGGCTCAGTTCAGTCCTTTCACCCCGTGTGTCCGCCGTATCCGAGCGCAAGCCCAATCAGCGAATCGCTAATAACTGTGCCGGTTGGCGACGCAGTGGCCGCGGTGCCACCAGATCCAGCGTCCATGCCAGAGAGGGAACTCGAATATGAGGATCCGTTGGACTGCCACCCCTCCTCGCTGTCCTCGTCCTCGTTCATGGCGTGGCATCAGTGTCTTTTCCCTCTTCCTCATCCTCACCATTATCCTCGTCGTCATCGCCGGCCATCGACGATGTCTCTGTAGAGGGATAACCAGGGGAGTCCTCGCGGCGGCAGCTCTTCACCATGACAGGCCTCTCATCATCCACAACCACCATCTCCTTCTCCTCCTCCTCCTCCTCCTCCTCCAGGGCCATCTCTCCAAACATCAGCACACGGGGTCGGGCTCGTATCCACTTCGTATCCACTTCCGCCGGATTCCCTCGACCTTTTCGTCGCGTTCTTGGTGGAGCACCGCGAGGCGCTCCTCCAAGTGTCCCAGAGTCTCCTGATGGATGAGCCTCTTCTGCTCCTTGGCGATCCGGGGTGCCTCGGCACGGCGCTTTGCCTCCACCCTTCGGCGACTGGTTTGGATGTCATCCCATGACCGCGGTGGACCCTCCACCCGATACGTGGTTGATCCTAACTCAGTTGCTACGGCGGATGACATGGCGCCGCGTCTGCGCCAGTCCTCCAGTCGCTGCTCCCCCAAGTCTTGCGGAGGAGTTGGTGTGTTACGCACCTCTGTCGGTGCGCGCGAGGCCCGATCGACGACAGCCGACTCGTCTACTCGCTCGTCGGTGATGACGATGTCTTCTTGGTTCGCGTCGATCCTTTTGCTGCTCGTATGCTCCACTTGGCTGTCCGGAGCGTCGGTGATCTGGTGTCCTTTGCGACGACCCTTGGCGTTTGGGCGTAGACAATACCGGGATGCCATGACGGTGGTGTGCGGTATGCTGAAAAGGGTTGATAGTCGAGAGGTGAGAGGAGCAAGGGAATTTTTCGTGCTGAAGCTCGCACCTGTGTTAGATGGGACGGGATGGGAGTAGGTACGTCGAGCACGGCGGTCTGGCTGGCATAATGTACCTCGTTGTATGTTGCTTTTATTTTGCTGCTGTGGTCTGGGTCAACCGTAGACGCAATGTCTCCGGTCTGTGGTTTTCGTGTGGGCTATCACATGTATCACAGCCCATCCTGGCTTTGACCACATGCCACACCAAGTCTCTGATAATTTGACTTATCGTCTTTGGTGGAGTTGACCGTCCACAAGATATAGACTAAGCGGTTAATCCACTAACACCTCCCGTGTCTCGTGTTACAATATCAAATATAAAACAGTTTTCGCTAGTCGCAAATTAAAACACTGGTGAAACTGGGCAAGTTGGGAAAAAATAGCCCAAGACGAGCTGTCCTGGTATATCAACAATGAAGTAGAAGGATGCATCGATCTGGGGGCAACGAGATATCTTGTCTAAGACGCATGTGTGGGCCGTGAGCTTCTGGGACACCTGAACAACCCACCCTCTGTGCCAGTGATGAACGCATGAGCTCCTGAGTTTATAAGCACCGATTTGTGTGCGCCAACTGAACCTGTTGTACAGGGGTGGTCACGTAAGGTACGTATTATGCTTAGGCGCGATGGCGGGCAGTGATAGGGCGCAGTGAGGGGTGGTGTCTTGGTTGTGTCCACCGCTAGGTAGTATTCGTATGCCCCATCCCGGTTCCCAGACACTTCGCCGCTTCGCGCAGGCTTCTGTATCCCTGGTTGTTCCATTAAATGACCTCCCCTCTGGAACATAGCTCTACAGCAATATTTACTCTAATTAGAATGGAGATCGATCCCTACGCAGACGCCCCTTGACTCCCTCTCAGCCCCGATATTTTCCCCCCGACAACTGATGGTCCTTGTCCTTTCTCGCTTCTCTTTCACCGGCTATTCGCGATAGTCACTCTCGCCGCGTCCCCAGAACCTCACACTCACTCAAGAGAATAATCCGCAGCCATCATGTAAAAAGATCCTCGCAGCGTGCCAGCCTTGTGATCATCTCGCGTCTCTCCTTGGCCCCTCGTTTCCGATCTCGTGTTCTCGTATCGTGCTTTGCCCGAACGTTACCGCACTATTCCGAGTTATGAGATCCTCTTGCTTTTGATCTGTTAACTCACTGCCGGAACCCTTCACCCGAGTGCCGCCCACCGTCTGCGACATAAAAGGCCGCAGGCTCGGTTGCAGCGCGAGCACCTCGTGCGCGTCGTCCTCGTTGATCTCTAGGCTTTCGAGTGCGGGATACGCGCCATATATCCTGAGCGAACGCAAGCCCGGCATGGAAAGCGCGTAGCGCCGGAGCGGCGCGAAACGGGCGGGCGTGACGAAGCTGATCTCGAGCGCGCGAACGTGCGGAAGGAGATGGAGAAGGCGCGTGAACGTGAGCGAGTGAGTGAAATTGCCGCCCGGTGTAGTGCACTGCAATGCGGTGCAGTGCAGGCGCAAGTGAGGCAGAGCGGGATAGGGCACGCAGCGTCCCCTCGAGCGCCGTGGTCGTGGGGGCCGATGAGGGGAGCTGCAGACGAGAGATGCCAGGGGACACGGGCGGATCGTAGATGTGGAACATGATGTGATGTTTCGGCAGCAGCAGCAGTGACGATGTCTCTCCCGGAATCTGGTAGATCAGCTCTAATGGGAGGGTGGGTTTGTGAGGATTACTGGTGACCGTTTTGCGAGGGCCCTAAGCGAAAGCGGAAAGCCGGGGAGTGTCAGAAAAACTCAAAGATATGTGATAGAGGGGGTTTTCCGTTTCCGTCTCCATACTCTGCAGATAGCGACATCGGAGCTCCGGCCTGTGTTTGAAGTGGCATTGGGAGCTTAGTCGAGGGATCAAATCAGTACATCATCAACGGAGCAAGTGCGTGGCCCGAGACGACTATCTCTGATTCCGATTTTGATTTTGAATCTTTCTTCGCTCACGCGCTCACGAGTGGGACTCTACCGATACCGACATGGCACCTACGAAAATGCCACAAAAGGGTGCTAAAAATATTCCACCCAGAGTCGCGCAAGGCCGAACAGCTCGCGCGCAAACAGCTTCGCAAATCCAAACTCGCGGGTCAAGCCTCGAAGCGCCAAAAGTTGCACTCAACAAAAGGCAAGTCAAAGTTGTCAAGTTTGAGTTCGGTGGAGAGGGACCTTGTTCTTTTTTGCTCACACGACGGATCCAAAGAAAAAAGGAAAATATAGGCTCACCTATAAATCTTTCCTTCTCCCCCCCACTTTTTTTTTTTTTGCAGCCGACTTTTACGGGTTTTTCTTCCACGCTATACCTGAGGAGCCTGGAAGCGTGTTGACCTTATCCGAGCTCCACGAGCTCATCTCGGAAGTCTGGCTCACGCGGTACGATGTGGAACTGGAAGAGGAGCGTGCGAAGTGGCGGAAGGGCCGTCTGAAGGGTACGAGGGAGCAGAAGTCAAGCTGCGCGAGGCGGAGGAGTATCGCACCGGCATGGGTGAGTCGACCTTTTCCTCAGCTAGATGCGCGAGTTGAGATTGAAGCGCTTATGCTGTCGTCGACGGCACTCTGTAATCAGAGGTACCTGATTTGACGCACTTAGAAAACGTTGCCTTATACCGCAGGTGGGACCAACGAGAGGTTGCTTTCGTTCAGTTGCTGCGTTTCATCCGAATATCGAGTACGGAACCAGACACCGCGATTGTGTCCAAGCCGGGAAAACATCCCAGCCTTGTGACTCAGCAGAACACCTTGATATCAATGGATGTTGAAGCATAAAAGGGTTCATTATGACCTCAGTACTGTACACTTGGGTGACGCCCCGCGATGCATGTATTGGTAAACAGATGATGGACGAGGGCATGTAGAGCTTAAGTGGACGCGGGTGTATAGGCTTAGAATATTTAATGAGCATGAACAATTGTTTCGGGTGCCAGGGAAGAAGGGGAAAGGCAGTCGGTAGATTTCTTCTACTACTATTCGTACATACATTGGCATTTTTTATACATATTTTAATAGGGGTTTAGGGACAATCACAAGCTAATTCAAGGCGGAAGATGAGTGATACAGAGCCGTAAGTAGCGGTCGCGCGTTCCAACGCTAGTACATTGATAGTTATGCGCTCGTATGTTTTGGTTTTCCGGTTTTCGTTGCACTTGTTATAATACAATATGAAATACTATAAT
>QLOT01010253.1:0-13532 GCA_003313875.1 Russula aff. compacta | reverse complement strand
TGATCACTGCCCCTCAGCTGACACCGCCAACACCAACGCTCAGAATCAGAGAGCCCCAGCCGGGTTTCAGTACGCGAAGGAGTTCCTCTGGATCGCTTCGAGAGGCAACATCGCCATTGAACACGGGCCCGGTCCTCTTTGCTTTGAACGCCGCCGAACGCCGCTGGTGGTCGCTCGCTCTCACTCCGCACGGTCCCTTGCCGCCTGGCTTGCGACCGTGCTCACGTTCGTTTTGCGTTTTTAATTTGGTCCGTCGTCTATATTACGACACGTGTTTTTGCCGGCGCGTGCAGTCAGCAAGATCACACTTTCTTTGCTCACTGTCCCCTGGTCTACTGCACCGTCTTCCCCTCGGATCGACACTCATGCGCTCGCATTATGTGACATCGTTGCACTGTCGCAAGTATATGAAAGGCCTTGGGTAGGTTCCTGTGAATCGAGAGTGATGAGGTCGTACATGAAGAAACTGCCCAAGACTGCTTCATCTAACGCACCTACGATACCATTTCCCTTCTTACGGCACGACCCACGACCCTTGTGGGTTCGAAAGACTTGCTCTTCTTTACTGCTAATACAGGGTCCTGCGAGCACCACCTCTCACTTCTCATTTGCCCGCACACACAGAACGCATCTGCGTTTATTCGCCTGCTTCAAGCCTGCTTCAAGTCTTCTTCGCCGTTTTGCTCATACTCCTTTCCTTTCCCTCTCTTAGGTCCTCGACTTCCTCTCGGGTCAACACATTCACATTGCCAGATAGACTCGATATAGGAAGTACTACAACAAATGTCGTGATCAATCTACCCAATCAGACTCAGAATCAAGGTTTATCTGGTTGGGGTTGAGGCTGAATTCTTCCCTTGTGACTTGCTTCGTCCCACCAGATTTATCTTCGAGGACAAACCACCCATCGCCAGTGACAATGCTCGAAAGATAATCAATTACAGTGTATTCTTCCGTCTTACCGGTTACACTGTCGTGGCAGCAGACTGACTTAAAAAGGAAGTCGTCTGGCTTCTCATTGTCATCTCGATCTTGATATTGCTTTTCGGCCATGTCTGCCATAGTGTGTTCTCCGAGGGCCTTGAATCTAGCCCAACATTCCATTAAATAATGTATTAGAATGTTCATGAACATCCACTTACGACTCGACGTTAGCTCTTCGCAGAATTTCCCTTTGGAATGGGTGTCCATGCAGTTCTCGATTCATCAGGCACTGCACCCCAGCGTATGCCGCGAACATGGGGAAAAGGTAGCTGGATACATACATGTCAGAGGGAAGGAAATGGACCATCAAGGCACTCACTCTTCAATGGTGCACGGAGATGACGGGGAGGGATCCGGAAAGCAGAGTCTATCACAGTTTGAGAGGAATTTCTTCCTCTCTTCAGCGTCGTGTTCGCGAGGCAAGAGTACCGGGTATTTGACCGGATCTGATTGAAATTCTTGCCAGACTTGTGCCCACAACCGCCGAACTTCGGTGGAGTCGTAGGTCTTAAGTTGCCGGGTACAGCGCTCAGCAACAACAGTGTATGCCGTGAATTTATCGCTGAGTTCGCGGCTAGCACAATCGAGGATCCGCGATTTTGATTCTTCTGAGGAGGACATAGAAGTAGATGGCTGCGTAGACCATGCTCAGGGGTCAGGGTATATAAATGCAGATTCAAAGAACATGTGAAAAGAGTGTATTTGCTAATGATTCAGGCTTGGTCTTGTGCTACGATTGTTAGGAGTCCCTCGGATCCAAGCGCAGAAAGGAAAGCTAGCCAAGTCACCATTACCATCTTCTAAAAAGTTAGTTTACAGGGGTTATATAACTACTACATGCATGCTTAAGCCCAGATTCTCCTCGTGCTTTAGTCCGTCGGTTCCGACACGGGCGTGGTGGTAGAGTCCCGGACCCTTGATATCCATATCCACGCACCCGTCCACCATCCAGGTCCCCGTTCCAAGAAGCGCGCCCAGGCTCAGGCTCTGATGATGATGACACGGCTGTGCCCGTGCGCGCTAATCCATTCGCCCTTTCCTTTTCCTTCTCGCTATGTATGAGCGCGAGCGCAGAAAGCCGCGCCAACGTGTGATCGCCCACAGGCGGGATTCCGCGTGCTATCCGCATCCAAGCGGAGCGCGGCGTGAGGCTGAGCTCGGCGACGAGGTACCCCGCTGCGGCCGCAAAATCGCTGACGATGATGTGCGCGCCGAGCCGCCGCACGGCGCGCATCCACGCGACGACCTTGGAGAGCGGGTCCTGCGGGCCGACGAAGAGGGCCTTCATCCCGCACCAGAGACGGAGGTCGGACCCACGCTCCACGACGGCGTGCGTTATCTCCAGGTTGGCCAACGTGTAGGTCGAGGGGAAGGTGAGATCGAGGGCGTGCTCATTGTCATGGTCCTTCACTTTGTGATTCCCGCCGTTCGGGGGGACGAAAAAGACGCCCAGGGCGATTCTGCGGGGCAGTACGGTGTCCTGATGCCCGTTGAATGACAGCCTGGGATTTTGGATCGTGCAGGGGTGTCCCGTTGGTTGCTGAGTGCGCATGAATTTGGTTAAGGTAGTGGCCATGAGGGGAAGGAAGATGCAGATTAAAGTGCACGTCTCTGTGCTGAAGATAACTTTGAGGGTGGCAAGCGGTAAATGATGTTCAAGAGGGAACGTAAATGCCAACTGTTGGGGTGTTTAATATCGGCAGAATGTGTCGATGACGGGTTACTGTCTAGAGTGGATGCCACACAGGCCATACAGTTAGATTATGGTTGCGGCAGTTGCACGGGCCACAGAGTTAGTGGCCGTACCAAGAAAAGAGGGGACGAATTGACCCGGAACAGTTATTAGGAACGGCTACGAAACGGGCATAATAACTTTGCAGCCCATGTGGGGGGACAGTGCAAAACTTGAGCAGCTGAGGCGGCCACCACGCAGGCTATATAAATGTCTGCGGGGTTAATGGCCGTGACGTGGACGGAGAAACAGAAGAAGCCCTGGGGTTTCATAGAAGGGTGTAACGTGGCTACCAGGGACCAGGGGAGCGACCTCATCATGATTGTTGGTATGAGAAGGAAGGGACGAAGAGTATTGAAGGAGATACCAAGAGATGCCAGTCTCAGTACAAAACCCAAAAATATGTCTTTGTGTCCACAAAGGCCATTGTGTTTAAGACTCAAAGGAGGCACAACACCCAGCTGGTCAGCTGAAAAAGCAGTGCCAGTAACGTAAAATCAGCAACGAGCGCTACTGTAATGCGCGTCCGGGCAGGTTCGGAACCGAAGTAGTTTTGAACTGCCCATAAGCTAATAATTATAATAATTACTGTACTACACACCCGCAGTCCTTCTGTACCAAGTCTAATATGCGTCCGTCCACCGCATCAACCCGCCTCTCCCACGTCCCAGGTTTGCACTCGCACTCGCAGCAACCTCTCCTTCCCCCACCCCCACCCACAAGCACAGCGCTTCTTGCCCGACTCGCCGACAAGAAAAAGGAGGTCGAGGCCGTCGACGCGTTACAGCGCGCCAGCGCGCTCTTCCTCCGCCGGCTCGAGGGCCTCGCGGACGACTGCGAAGTGATGGCCGAAGCGGGCGTCGGTGCGTTTTAAGCTCGCTAAAAACTGCAACTTGTGCTAGCTAGCTTTGGCCTTTTGCTTATCTTCTCTCTTCTTTTGACCCCCCCCCCCTTTTTTTTTGGTGATTTATTGTCGACGGATCGTCCTGATGGGTTACGCGTTGTGGCGGCGGCGCCTGCGCCTGTTTTTTCAGTTCATGGTCAAGTGCTCGCGCAGTGGCCGCAGATGTTTCGCATCTTGAATATGTTTGGTACGTTTTGCTCTTCGCTTCTTTCCCTCTGTTGACCTTTCTGATCATGCCGTGCGGTGCAACATCTCTGCAGTGGCAGCGCGGGAAACATCGGCAGCAGATGGCGGCGCTGAAGTAGACATGGGCCCTGATGCACCTCCTCCCGGAAGCCGTCTTGTCCGCGTACCCATCGACGAGTTACAAGAGGCCGAGTCCAGATAGCCATCAGGACGGATGCGGACGCATCAACTTCCCACACCAGTAGCACATCATATCCCATGTAAAATTTTTAGTGTAGATCTACCAAGACGCGTCCTCGATCGCAAATGTAGACAGTAAAATTGCAGATAAATAAATTACGCTAAAGTCCAGTGTGTGGCCACTGGATGGTATAACATAATGCTGTGACCCATCATCGCATCATCCATCACGGCTCCTCCATCTTCACGACTACCTCACGATCTTCGCGTGGCATGGTCGCCCGCGCGATGCTCGTCCATAGTGCCTCGCCAACCACAACGACGTCCGCCGCGCTACAAATAACACCAATATCAACGCCAGCAACGGTCCCCCGGCCCCGTCCCGCCGCGACAGCATCCGAAATGGCACGGCCCAGCTCAGGAATCGGATGAAAGCCCACCGCGGACGGAGCGTCCTGCTGCTGCTGCTGCTGCTCTTGTTGTTGATGTTGGGAAGACTGCGACGGTGTACTGCGGAAGAGCGGCTCGGATGCGTCAAAGAGCGCCACGCGCGAGCGCGTAAGCACGCGAAAGTCGAGGGCGTGCCGTGGGACGCTGATGCCGCCACCGCCGGGGCCGCCGGGACGACTGAACATGACGCGCCACCAGCTGGCGGTCTTGGGTACCGCGCGGGCCGGGATGCGCGCGAGCACCTCGAGCACGGGCACGGTATCGCGCAGGACGGAGACGAGCGCCGGGAGCGCGTCGGAGAGCCGGCCTTGACGCAGGAGCGCGTGGAAGAAAGATTCGGCGTCCGCGTGCGGGTTTGGTCGATGGTCGTGTGCGGCCTCGCCCTGCAAGGGGAGACGCCCAAAACGGAGGTTGTACGAGCCGCCTGTGAAGAGCTGGTCTTTGCAGGAGATGGAGAGTGTGTAGTCCTTTTAATAGGCCAACGAGTTTGAGGTCAGTCGTAGTAGTCGTTAAATAGAGCTGGGGGTGTACGTACCGATGCGTACGTGAACTCAACGGTTTGCAAGTCGAATGAGAGCAGTCGCACATCCTCCCATTGCTTCGCCTTGGCCATATTAACAACTGCGCAAGTGTCACGGTTAGCTCATCATACGAAGGGGGATGCAGGCATACCCTCGCGCGCTATGACTACGATCTTGGACACGCTTTCCCACTCCTCTTTGAACTCATCCATGCATCCGTCCACCTCATCCGAGAGAAAGCACACCAACGCCTCGTGTGCGTCGTACACGATACGTCTCGACGGCCGCAGCACGCCCTGCGATGTTGACGTTGTTGCAATGCGTCGCCCGACCAGCTGCTGCACATGCCGCAGCTTGACACACGTCACAACCTTAGGGCCCTTCGCCTTTGCGCCAGGCGTCCACCACGCGAGGGGGACAACGCGGATGTTTGGCATCGCCGCGTCGCGCGCGGCCGAGTCATGCAGAACGTCTGAAGACTGGATAAGCAACGCTGGGATCGCATGCGAGAGCGTGCTGTGTAGGGGGCCAAACACAGAAGGAGAACCCGCGCCGACGGCGTTGACAGATGCCCCAGCGGCAGTGGGGGATGGTGGGTATACGTGCCAGAACCGGATGTTGAGCCTTTTGAGTTGATTCTCGACCTTCGTGTGTGCTACGCGGGCACTTTACCAGCACGATTAGCCTTGCATAAAGGGCGGAAGAAGGTGAACTGGTACCAGCAATAAATATAGAGCTCGCGCAGGACCATGGTCTCCAGTCTGAATCTGGTTAAATCGTCAACCGACATTGCATTGCGGCCGATCGTGGGCACTGACTTTGACGACTCTGCACCCGGGCCTCCAAACACCGGCTCCCGCACGGCGTTCTGTGTTCTTGCCTCCCGCCCGCGCCCACAAATCCTTTCTACATCAAGCCATCCGATGTCCTCCATGACGAGGCTTTGATACATACTATCAGGAACGATCTTGACGCTGATAAGCGCATAGCGAATGTCGGTATCGGTGACGACGAGAACGAGATAGTGGGTAGGGAAGGGCATGAGCTGGATGTAGAGTAGAGCGCGCACTGAGTTGCCCAGCTTGTTCAATTCTGAAACATTGCATGAAGAGTCAGCCGGTAAAAGTTTCCATGACACCTACCTTCGCGCGGGAAATTGCGTTGTTTGAACGTCTGCAGACCCAAGTAGTTTGCTTTCTGCTCCGCCAAGTCGATAATCGTCTAAAGGCACGTGAACACGCTTTGAAGTGGAGGAATAACATCACGTACGTTTACGCGCAGCCTTGTGAGCCCCACGAGCAACAACGCTGGACTTTCATTCACCTTCTCCGAGATTGCTACGAAGCGGGGTCCACGCCCTGCCGCGCCAAGGTCCCCTGTGTCACGCAGGCTGATCCTACCCGTGCGAGGTTCAATGGTGACAACGACGGTCTCATCGGCACATAGGTGCACGTGAAGGGATTGCAGGCCGGCTATTCAATCTTGCTCTGTACTTATGTATCATCGGAATAGACGTAGGACACGTACCATCCTCGACCACATCGACTGCGCCTGGCAACGAGAATACCGGGTTATTCTGCAGTCGTAACGCGAACTCACGGAAGATGGCGCGGGTGTGCATCTCAATAGCTGTCCGAATTAGCCGCTCAAAATCTAGGTCTTGTGCGTCCTGCACGCCTATGGTCACATCATGCTGAGATACATCGGACCAATGTGCGCACATACCACTGTCAGTTCGCCAGGTGCGAGAATAGCGGCCTCAGTTGTAAGTGCTATGCCCAAAGCGAGTGGCGCAGGCCTCCACTCGACATTCCATGTTGTGCCCTCCGCTGTGTCAGATGGTCTCCGCCCACCAAGTTTGGCGCGGTCTTGGAGTTCTGCAAGAACTCGCGCGTGGGGTTTACGAACACGGTCAAGTGTAGTCCGCAACTCAATTCTGAGAGTGCCACCAAGAAGGGGCAGCTGAAGGCCAGCGGCATGAGGGGGCGGGCGGGCAGGGGGGTGGCGACTACGCGGATAACATAGGCGATGATCGAGAACGGGAAAAAAAGGCTTACATCCAGTAGGATACGCTCAATGTTTTCCGATCGCGCGACATTTCGACCCTCAGAAAGTCACCCCAGCCGAGCGAGCGAAGCCGCTCCGCCTGGGTCCCACGGAGAATATTAGCATGGTGCGAAGGCTATGACCCGAAGGACACACCTGATACCAGAGTATCTCTAATTGGTACGACATCGACATCATCTCTGCCGCCATGCTAAGTCACCACAATTATAGAAGACATGAAGGAGGGAACATACGAAGAAAGTTATAGATTCGGACAAGTGGTGCATCAACGACATCTTCTGGGAGCTTGGGCCTCTCTGGGGCAGGAGGGAGATTGGAGTCTGGGGGTTGTTCGGGCTCAGGAATTGGAAGGTAACAGCCCAGGCGCTTGTCTGCTTCCTCTGTGAGGTGCTCCTTTAAAACACCTGTCGGCTTTCGTGGGAACTCTGCACTGGGGATGAATGGAAAGCACAAGAGAAGAAACCATGGGCACAGACCTTGCATGCCTGTTCGATCTCCACCAACTGTGAAAAGAAACTCAACATGGACAAAAAACCATCCATCATCTTGGTTTCCCCCTCGGAGACAGACAGAGGTCTCAAAAAGGTTAGGGACCGTGAACCAAGCACGCCCATCGACTGTTCTCCAAGCGGTCAACAAATTCTGTTAGCAAATGGATATAGAGATACGTGCTGATGCGGTAGTTGGACATTTCGATGGGAACGATTTCGGTCATACGAAGGCGGAACCGTGTGAGAGTTTCGAGGTCGGAAAGAATTTTTGAGATTTCTAAGTTAGTAAGGGGAGGATGTGATATGATAGATTTCTATGGACGCCTTCAGTACTCAGCGAGTCGTTCTGTTCGTTCGCCATACCTTGATCATGGTAGGGAGACGCCGATAGGAACCGGTGGTAAGAACATCCAACGACGTAAGGAGGTCATGATTTCGTAGCCTGTCATGCGTACGCGTGTACTTAAGAGCCGATTCAACTGAAGGCAATCCGGGTCGTACCTAGCCCCATCCAGACTGTCTCTAGAATACGTTATCCCGCGAATGACGTCCTCGAACTGGCGGTTTTGGTTCATTAGGAAACCCGTGATATTCTTCAAAGGTAGGTTAGAGCTGTGTCCAAGAACGAGGCGAGAGACTGTACACACCATACATTTCTGGACTATGTCCGCGTCTCGCGACCATTTCGTGACGGCGTAGAGCTTAACCACCTGCTTCTTCCATGCGACCACAAAGTCAGCTAACTTGCGCTTTTTGGCGCCATCTGACATGCCAGGAAGGCTGAGGATCGGGAAACGTAGTCAGCTATACAGAAACAACCACCGCAGCGATCATATCGAAGTCACTGACGTCTCAGCCATCTCAGTCATCTCCGCATAGCAAGCCTGCACCATACGTGAGACAAGTTCACTCAGTGGGACTTGGCCGTCATCCACGACAGGTAGCTCGGCCTCTAGTAACTCAATTGGTGGTTCATCAAAGCCGTTTGGACTTGGGTCAAAGACATCGAGGATTGGGGAGGAGTAGTCGTCTGAAGGAGCGAGACTGGTCCCGTTTAGGGCCATTTTAGAGAATGCGATGGACTATTGAGGCGTGTCCAGTGTTCAAATTTGTGGCATGAGGACGAGGACTGCAGTAGTGTACAATAGCCTCAGCCTTTCCTATTCCTATTCCGGAACAACCCCGCACCGGGCTGCAAGCGCGGCACACGTGGATGTCACGTGGACAATCCCGTCGAGTCGAGTCGCTGCGGTGGCCAAGGTGCATACATCTGCCCCTTCACTACCTTGCTCGACATGGAGTATCTCAAAACTCTCGGAAGCGCCGCGGTCTCTTCCATCGTGCAAAAATCAGGCCTCAACCTCCCATTTTCTCTCGGAAAAAAACACGCTTCGCTGGATACACTTGGCATATGGACGTTGTACGATGCAACTAAGCGGGTACTATATGCATCTTGCGCCACCTTATTGACTCTCGTGCTGAATCCGATCCAGGATGACGGGACTCTCGTATCCGTTTTTGAGTTTAACAGTCAACAGAAGCGCAATTTACTTCCCGTTGCCCAAAATGCGGTCCGTAGGCTGCGCGTCACGCGACACCCAGACATCGTCAAATTCATGGATGCCGTTGAGACAGATGGCACAGTATACATTATGACAGAACGTCTCAAGCCACTTTCTGCAGAGCTGTCCTTATGGGAGGCTAGCCCTGTGAAGGATAGACAGGATTGGCTTCTATGGGGACTACATCGTATAACGGTACGTACTCAAGTATTCGAATATTCGCTTAGGATAGAATGGGAACACGCGTGCTGTTTGCTGTTAGACGTTACCTCCTGCTCAGGCTGATATCTTCTAGAATGCTCTTTCATTTATTAATTCCTCGTGCAATGCTGCTCACGGCACTGTCCGCGTCAGCTCGATATTCCTTTCTACCAGTGGTGAATGGAAGCTTGGAGGGTTTGAGCTCTTCAGCGATCCTGCGGAGCCAAATGCCATTCTTATTGTGCGTATTTGATTCTGCCATTCCTATCAACGCTGCATCATATCAAGATTCCAGACTTATGCCGGGGATTTGAATATCCGTCGAATGCCAGAAAATGAGAAGGGCGGATGGGCTGCACTGAAAGAGTAAGCGTTCTCATTGACAGTCCCCAAAATGGTCGACTATATTCTGTAGCGGTCCAATTGCAGCAATTGACGCCTATTCATTGGCGTTACTCACCTTCAACGTGTTCAACCCGACTGTCCCACACCCCCCATTCCTCGATCCCCCATTCAGCCCTCCGCAGCCTTCGACACGCGGAGCAATCCCACCCCCACTATGGCCCTCCTTCAAAAAGATGCTCAATCCAAATCCAAAAGGTCGCCTGACAGTCAAGGGGCTACTCGATATCGGCATGGCGGAGAGTCTAGGGGAGAACGGGGGTTTTTTCAGAGGGAACAGACTATTCAAGATATGTGAGGGACTAGGGAACTTTGGGTTAATGTCAGATGGAGAAAGAGTAACTTTGCTTCGGTGCGATACTTACCCTTCCCGGAGGTGCAAACTAACGGAGATGCTCTAACACGAAGGACAATCAAGGATGCGGCCCCTACGCTCCCTTCAACGTTCGCAATACATCTTATCCTCCCCATCCTCCTCACCTCTCTTACGCACACGACGATGTCCATTTCTGCCCCATCCATCATCCCGCTGGTGATCCAGCTCGGCACCTATGTCTCATCAGACGAATATAAGGGCCTCGTGCTTGAACCTGTAGTAAAACTTTTCGCGAATCCAGACCGCGGCACTCGCATGGCGCTGCTCGACGTGCTACCTGAATTCGCAGATAAACTCGATAAACAAACAGTGTCAGAAAAAGTCTGGCCGTACCTCGTGAGTCTTGTGTAGCTCCTACAACAGTGATCTAGAATCGATATGTGGGGACCTAGCAAACAGGATTCTCAGACACGGTCCCGGTTATCCGCGAGACAACGCTAAAGGCTATCGGCCTCCTCTCCGATAAGGTGCGCCATAATGCGCCTCTCCTTCCATCTACACCAACACACGTACCCGCTAGTTTACCGAGCGCATCCTGAACAATGATCTTCTCCGCCATCTCGCACGCCTTCAATCTGACCCCGAGGCGCCCATACGCACCAACTCGATTATCCTCATCGGCCGTCTCGGCCCAACACTTGGATACAATACACGACGTAAAGTTCTCGGCGCGGCGTGCGCCAAGGCCCTGAAGGATGACTTCCCGCCTGCGAGAGTGGCTGCTCTCATGACGTGCATGGCATGCGCTAACTTATTCGAGGTGGAAGAGCTTGCGGGAAAGGTCGTGGGACTGGTGGCAGGGTCATTGGTAGACAAGGAAAAGTAAATACCTTCGATCCCTCCACTATTATCTCTTTCCTGATCTCAGGCAGAACTGTACGGGATCAGGCATTCAAGGCTGTGGCGATGCTTGTCCAAATACTCGAGGAACACGCTGCAAAGATGGTTCGCTCTCCCCTCAACACGTCTAGTGAGGCTCCACTGATGGGTTGTAGCCTGAAACTACCTTCACAGGCGATGGAACCCCTGCCCTTGGCCTTGGGACACCAAACGGCGGTGCTGAAACTACACTTGTCAGCTCTGCTGCTGGAGCGGCCGGCGCCCTTGCAGGCTGGGCAATATCTTCAATAGGCAAAAAGGCATGCGATTTCATCCTCATACTTCGCCTTCCTTAAATCTCCCTTCACAGTTTGCACCTACTGACTTGCAGGCACCAATCACATCTGTCGGAACCCTACCGCCACCAGTGCCAAGTGAGACCAGACCGACATCTAGCAGTCAACCAATGGCGCCGCCAATACCAAGTAGTAGCAAACCTAAAGGCATGCAGCTCGGCGCTCACAAGACGTCTGTTCCGGGGGCTCTGCCTGGAGGATTGGCAGAAGAGGCGCGCTGGGGCGGCGACTTGATGGACGTCAACGCTGACGCGGACGACTGGAGTACGTATCTATGTCTTTCCAGAACTTTACACCCACTAACTGGCCCCTCTTTTGAATGCTCAGATGAATTTGAGAGCGCACCGGCGGAGTCAGGTGGCTCTGGGGTAGGCTGGGGCGTCGCCGAGGACGACGAGGACCCATGGGGCGCGTTTGAGGACCCTGCACCGCCACCTGTGCCGATCCCTGTCACGGAACTCACATCGCCACCCACACTCATCCACCCTCCAGCATCAGTTGCAACACCTGCCGGGACACTTGCCGCTCAGGTGGCGCGACCTTCACGTGTCGCGGCGCTCTCGCCTTCTCCAAGTCCACGCGTGTCACCCCTAGCGTCCCCAGCACCGAGCGAGCGCGCAACCTCGCCTGTTGCTTCCCCCGCATCGGTTCCGAGCGTGGCGGGGATGACGAAAGAGGAGAAGGCGGCGGAGATGGCGCGCAGGAAGGAGGAGCGTAAGCAGGTACATCCGGCTTCCTACTTCATTTATTCTCTGTTGACAGTATTGACGATGCGGTGTGTGTTTTCGTCTTCAGCGGATCGCGCTGTTGAAGGAGCAAAAGAAGAACGCCGCTGGGGCAAAAGCATAACCATATGTTAGATATTAACCATGGCTTCTCAGAAGGGCTATCTTAATTGTCACGAAATCCTAAGAGGACGTGGGGTCAAACGTTTACAGTGTACTTTGGATATACGTAGCTACGCAACTAATGGTAGGTTTTGAAGTACATTTGGTGATCGATTACTTACATGTACCATGGTACTACTTCGTGTTACAACCCTAGGGCAGAGAATTCAAATATACCCTGAGACTGGCAATTGCTACAAGGAAACTTGGTGTGAATATTTACAGGTGCTTACCTATCAACGAAATCTCATAAGTATAGCTATATCACCTAATCCGTACAATCCGATAATAGACTAGAATGAAAAGCATCAATCAGCCAAGAACATCTACCTCCGCCCAGTGATTATGAAGACCCCGTGCGTGTCTGGATTTACGATGTTCTGGATTTCCCCGAGGTTGATAAGATAACAACGTTCAACGTTCAGCCTCGTGCATTTATCATGTGCCTCCATCATGTGCCTCTTATGGGGTTATTATCGTCTACTGTATGCCATGTTTTACTAATTCGCATTACATATGCCGTCCCGAGGCTCCGATGTTCGCGACAGTTTGCGCCACTCGGAAAAGAGTACAGATGCCATCTACTCGACAGAACTTTGAACTTTCGATTGCATCGCATGCCGCATGCTGTGGGCCTGTGGGCCATCCATTGGGAATACAATTATCACCTCTTTCGGCTTTTGGTGGGTTGCTCGTGGCTACCTGCGTTGAAGAGCTGCTCGAGGTCATTGCCATCTGTTTCAACTTTTCAACGGGTGATCACAACGTTGAAGGAGAGTTGGCACCTGGAGGACGAGGAGACTGGTAGTAATGTCGTCGATGTCGGCATGTTCCAGCCCAAGTCGTCAAAGTGCGGCAATCTTCTCTATCTACATCTCTTTTTTAAAACACTTTCCTCGCGCAGGCTGCCTCCCTCGTAGGAGCCTGATGATTACGCGCAGTCGAGCGGTGCAGACAACCGACTTGTATGTCGACTGTGGTAATGGGAAAGAAATGTCACGGAAGTGCATTTTTTACGAAAGAATAAGCTATGACACTCGTGGGCGTCGGCGATGAGGAGGCCAAGGGCAAACCCATCTTCCTAGTAGCGCGCCCACGCACTCGGGAACCACGCGGTGCCATACGCTTTCCGCAGCTCGGCTGTTGATGCGAGGCGGCACTGGTCGCATAGGGTCGGCATTGAGTATGGGCATACAGTAGGGGCAGAGGACGCGCATGAGGGGGGTGGAGGGGTGATAAGAGTAGTTCGAGCGTCATGAAAGAGATAGCCGTGTTTCTGGACAGAGGCGCCGTAGACCGCTCATCCAGTTACCGAGTATGCTTCATTCATAATTTGAGAAGTGAATTTATTTTTTTACGATGGAATGGAAGCGAAGAGAAGAGAGAAGAGAAGACGTCTCTCTGTTAGGGAGGC
>QLOT01010226.1:157-16055 GCA_003313875.1 Russula aff. compacta | reverse complement strand
CTTCCCAAATCCGAGGGTTTTGACTCGATCCTCACCATCGTCGATCAAGGATGTACAAAAGCAGCTAAATTCATCCCATGCCATAAAACAATTGATGGAGTAGGAGTAGCCAACGAGTATCTGAAACACCTAGTACCTTGGTTTGGACTTCCCAGACGAATCATCTCAGACCGAGATCCCCGTTTTACCTCTAAATTCTCTAAGACACTCTGTAACGCTACAGGCATAACTCAAAACCTGTCTACTGCCTTTCACCCAAGGACCGATGGACAGTCAGAACGAATGAACGCATGGGTGGAACAATATCTTCGACCTTGGTCAACCGCAAGACAGGACAATTGGGCCAAAATGTTACCTATTGCCGAATACGCCCACAACTCATGGAAACACGACGGCACACAAAAAAGCCCACATGAACTCCTGATCGGCATCAGACCTCAAGTATCTATTCTAGAAGTAACGGACGAAGTACCAGCAACTAAAGAACGTCTAGAAGCCTTGAAAGAAGCAAGAGACACGGCACAGAAATGTCTAGAACAAATCCATCAGATAAAAGAACAGAAGAAAATAACGGAGATGAAGGTGGGAGAACAAGTATGGGTAGAGGGCAAAAACTTCAACATCTCCGGATCAAAGAAACTCAGCCCTAAGCGATATGGACCCTTCATGATCATGGAAAAAATTGGATCAAGTGCCTATAGGGTAGACCTCCCCTCATCCATGAGGATTCACAACGTGTTCTACGGCGACCTACTTCTCCCATATAAGGAGACGGAGGCATATGGCCTACCCTTCACAAGACCACCACCTGACCTAATCGATGGCGAAGAAGAATACGAAATCGAATCGATCAAAGACATGAGGAAGCGAGGACGTAAAGTCCAGTACCTTGTACACTGGAAAGGGTACCCATCAGCTGATGACTCATGGATCGATCACAAAGACCTACATGCACCCGACCTTTTAGCAGAATTCTATCTTTCCCCCACGGGTGGACGACGCCACGTATAAATACACTACCTCTCACCCCGAACGACTCTTCAGTTCTCTTCCTCAGACAACTACCAAACTATCCAACATGCCTGCAACCCGCTCCTCTTCGACCTCTTCTCGCAACTCTATCCGCGTCCCATCTTCTCGAAACTCAGTTCGATCCCCCTCGCCATCCGAATCTCTCGTCAATGAATCCTTCCGTTACGGCGTCGCAGTCAATGACGTATGCTGCATCAGAGCTCGTCGCGCCCTAGAAGATGCAGCGAGACAGACCCAGGAGAATAGAGAGCTTCAGCTGAACCGCACCATCAGTACGGCTATGGAACAAGCCACTAATAATGGCCAAACCGAGATCGCACAGCGACTAACCCTCTTAGCCGTAGAAGCTATAGCTGGCCCAGAACCCGTTCTTATGGTGCCCCCTCGCGATAGTACCCCCTTCCCCACAGACATTATTACTCTCGACCAACGTTCTGCTACATCCGTTTCCCCTCTCCCCACGTATGAAACCTTGCCTACACCAGTCATCATTGACACAGAAACGCCGGCTGTCGCTAACCTGATTCCACTTCCCAACTCCCCTGTTCCCTCCTATCCTGCGGCTGACGTACCACCTGGTTGGATCAATAACGAAGCCAGAGGACGCCCCATCGATTTTCCCATTCCGCTCGTCGATGGAACCACTATAGAAGAAGGTTCCATCAATGCACCCTTCATCCAGTTCGCCTGGGAAAACCCAGAGACCTATCCCATCGTACGAGGGACACGCGGCGCTAACCGCCAAGTATACCTCCAATCCCTCCACGCTTGCACCGACCCCTATCCCTGTCCAGAATTGTCCAGGAAGCAAGCCTTCCTCTTTCACGCAGACCAACCCTTCACGTGGCTTGTAGATTGGGCCATCCGCGAAGAACGAGACGTCACACTTACCGCGGAAGTCCTACGCCTCCGTCGCGCCCAACAAAAATTAGGAAGGATGGCAGAAGAAATCAACCTAGCCCGCATCCGCTTTAACAATCTTCAGTGGCGTATTCAGGAATCTCATCACAAGCTCAGTAAGGCCAATGCATATCGACGACTCCGCCCCCGTCTCTTCTATGACCTGCCACAGCTGGATGTCTTTGAAACCGGTATCGTAGAAGAAGGCCTCACCCAGATCGATGACCCTTGGTATGTCGAGCCAGCTGTAGGAGCGGAACTTGAGTGTGAGTGGTGCGGAGATCGAGGACACTTCACTGAATATTGCAACGAAATTTCTCGTTGCACTCTCTGCACTGAGATCGGCCACCTCCCATGGGACTGCCCTGTCCCTCACAGCTTCTGTGTCGCTGACAAGCCCTGCCAAGCCCCATTCAACCACAAGAACTACGACACCACTTGTGTCTCAACAGTCATGACCTTTTAAGGACGTTAACAAGGGGGTGATGTCACGATTCCACTTTAGGACTATTTCTCTTTGTTTCCCCTTTCCGTACGATATGACGTCACCCTCCTATTGTTCTCCATTTCTGGCCGAGTCTCATTGTTCCCCTCTTATATCACAAAAACCCATTGTTACATCGATTAGGACAGTTTACCATTGTTCCCCCGTTTTGTACAACAATAGTGCCCCCATCTATATAAACCGTAGTAACTCCAAAGACAAGCCTTAAGCTTGTTCTCCTGTGCAATACCAGGTTGTTACAAGGTCTTCAGGAAGGCTCACTGCTGCCTGTAAAGCGGTCCTTGTGTCTCTAAGTCTTCTAGCCACTTGTGAAGTGCTAGCTTTCTATCCTCAGTCAGAGGCGACCAGATCCCAAACCCTTGTCAGTGTACGCGCGTCGCGTCACGTGACCTTCTGACTTAGTCAAATCCGACTCGAACCATTGACACGCCAGCCTGGGCGTGACATCTAGAGATCCGTGATAAGATATGATAAGATCATCGGACATTTCAGTTAGGTACACATACATCGCTGTCCAGCGACACTAGTACGATGCTAGGCTTAATCCTGGTGTGTTTCAGCACACACTAGCCATTCCTTAGGCTGTAGACATACAGTATATATACATCGTAGTTAGCCGTTTGAGCCCCTCAGTTCTAGTGCTTACAGCGCACACTGAGGTTGATCACATCCCTCGGAACTCAACCATCTAACATTATAGTTTGCAACATACCTGTCATGTTCCTTACCCCTGAACAAAGACAAAGACATTACGACACTTACTTCATGAGTCTTGACTTCAAGAGTCACTGAGTCATGACATCATGACATCGAGTGTCACGTCCTATGTTTTTCTGGTAAGACTCATAAAAACATGCAAAACCCATTAGTAATATATTTCTCAATATTTCTCAGATGTATGCGTTGTGTTTATTGTAAATTACTTCAATAAGTGCATGCAAATCATATAGCCAAATATATTATCAATGTATTTAGCATGTATTTTCAACCATCACCCTTAATACATTGTGGATAACATTGTAAATTAGTTTATGATATATTTGATACTTATTTTTTAAACATATCTGGAATGTTCTTTCTATTAAATTACTGTAAAATTTGGCTTAACATTCCAAAATGCCCACAGTGTCTGCACAGCTCCACTTGAACAAAGGTTGAGTGGCATTGAAGGCGGCTGGGGCAAGGCCAGCAATGCGAGGAATGGCATGAGAGGGGTGAGGTGAGGGCCAACGATGTGAAAAATGGCAGTTGGGCAATACTTGAAAGACAACATGAAGGGGACAAGGCGGTGAAAGGAAAAGGATGATGAAAGGGAAAAGTGGTTGGTGAAAGGAAATGATGACCAAGACTGCTGGGCTGAGTGCTGCAACATGAATGGAGTGAGTTGTAGGGCCATGGTTGACGCATGACTTGCATGGCTGGACAGTGAGACAGTTGAGAGGGTGGCAAAAGACCAAGGCAAGGCTTTTATAGTGAGGCCAGATGATGGCAGCAGGAGACAAGGCAGCAGAATGAGGTAGACAAAGCGCAACAGAAAAGGGGAAGGAAAAGGTTAGTGAGACTGGGTGATAGAGCAGGAAGGGGAGATGGAAAGATGTTGGCTTTCAGGATGTGACAAGGTGCTTCCAGAAAGCACAGTCCAGCGCAATCCGAGCACAAGGTAAGGACAATCCTTACAGGAGGACTGCCATCCTGACAGCGAGCTGGGAGATCAGCAGTATTAGGGCAACAGCAGGTTGGCTTGTTAGGCTTCTCTACTTTCACAAGGGACTATACTTGATAGGATAGTGATGCCTTCAGATAGAGGAATGAAAGGACTTACCTTGCTGTTTAGGTGAGTCCTTGGCGCCTTACAAGGACTACTGAGAGCAGCAGCATGTTCAGCTCCTTCCATTTCATTATGGTCCAAGAGTCCTCCAAACTGGACAAAGTCTTCATCGTCACCCTTATTTTTACTTCTTTTCGATCTGGACTTTGAAATGGCAGTAATGCTACCAGACATAATAGATGCATTGTCAGTGACATTGCAAGAGTGACTACTAGAAGAGCGCGAGTGCAATGAGGCAATGTCCATGAATGTCTATGCATTGGATTTCATTTTAGATGGTGGGGGGAACGAGTGTGGCTCAGCAAGATTAGGAGTTTCTTGGACCCAGTTTTTGACAACTGCTATATTGGAGGAGCATTCACCAACCGCATTACTAGAAATGGGGCAACACAACAACAAAGTTAGAGGACATAATCAGAAAGATATAACCAATGCCACCTTTTTACACAAGCCTTTAGTGGCCCAGATATAGCCACCTCAAGACTGGTGCCTGCCATATCTCTGTCTCCAACTGATAACCTATCATCAGCCAGCATCCTCATCTGTTCCCATCTTCTTTCTGGCTTCCCTTTTCTTTGTCATGGGTCCTGGCTCATCATCCACACTTGACTCTTTGTTGTCTTCTTCAGCTTGGCATCCCTTACCACTTTGACCATATTTGTTGTCAGCATCATCACTCCCTTGAGTTGCTACTCCCGCCATCCTGAACTGAAGTGGTGGGTTCTGAAGCTTGAAAGGGCTCAGTGCACTTGCAGGGCCTCTTTGACAGCATGGGTTGAGGGGTGGTTTGATCACCTTTCCTTAGCCTGTGCTCAAGATCCCCCAACTGCCTGAGCTTCTTTTTCTTGCTCTCTTTTTTTGCAGCTTTGGCATCTGAATTGGCCTTATGAGCTGCTGCCATCTCAGCAGCTGTTCACTGTATTTGCTTGGAAACTACTGCACCAGGATGCTTGTTGGCATTCTGAGCACAAGTAGTTATACGTTTGGTAGAAGGAGTCATGGACATAGGATGTGTTTTATAGAGGCCAAGAGTGGTAAACAAATGCTGCAGTGCCATAAGAAAGGGTGTCAGCAAAGCAAAAGACTGAAAAAAAAAACATGGCCATTCAACTGGGCCCAATTTTGCATTAGCACCATTTATGTATTTTCCAGTGATGCACTACAGTAAAGGCCAGCAGCATCTTGGGCTTGACCCACCCACTGCTACTTTGAGTATGCTTGCTATTCATCAAAGTCAAAAGAATAAAATTTTCTGCACCATCCCTGGTTGTAAACAATTCTTCACAAGTCTGTCTGGGCTATCTCAACATATTCTTGCTATCTATGCTAGTCTGGAACTTGCTTTACTGAAAATCAAGCCTTTGTATTCAGAATTACTCAATGATTCATGACCTTCCATAGGCACTCAATCAGATCAGCTTGTGCCAACAGAATATTGTGCAATTTTTGATTTACCTGATCAGCATTTGCCATCACCAGAGATTACAAATAAAGATAAAGATAATGATATGTTCAGCATCCTACATTTTCTGACATCCTCGCCATGTCCTACAAACACTCATAACCCATTCTCATTTCCTCACTCTCTCAATGATCAACACAGTGCAGATCAGGATGTGTCCATGGAGTATGATTCTAGTTTACATACTCCTGATCGCATCTTTCCATTGCCATTATGCTTGCTACATCTTGCCCTTGACAGTTTTAATTCTATGGGGGGAAGCCAGCATAGATGGCCTTAATGTTGATCTCCAAGATCCCAAGGAACCTATGGGCACACCAAGGAATTTGGATATGGGTGGGATGTTCTGCACATATCATCCATTTATTAATGGTGTGTTATTTATTTCCAACTACTGCTGCGAGCATCACTACAAGATAATTCAATTAGGCATGCCATGCAATTCGCTAGGAAATAATCTACCTCCAAACTTGCCCCCCCTTCCTCGCCTTCCTAACTAAGATGATTGGTTGCCTTTTCAAGATGGAAATGCATTAAAACTAGCTGAGGTCTTATATTTAGAAGCTCAGATCTCTGCTGGTAATATCAACTGGATATTGAGGATTTGGGCAAATTCCTTATCTGATCCTAACAACAAAGCACTATTTCTCAATCATAATGATCTTTATACTCAAATAGATTCAATCCCTTTCTGTGACGTTATATGGGATTCCTTTTTCATCAAGTACACTGGATCTCTACCAGAGGGTGATGTTCTGCCTTGGATGATGACTAAATATCCCATTTACTACTGTGATTCTGTGCAATCATCCACAATATGTTATCTGTCACCGGTGAAGCCATGACCTTGGCAAAGTCTGAAGTAACAAGTGCAACACTCCCAAGTCCTACTTGCGAGGAAAGGTAAACAAGCCATGAATCTTCCCCTGGGGTGACTAGGTCACAAACACTGTATTCTCCTAGACAAGGAGGTGTACAGGGTGGACAGAAGACTCAACTTAGAGAGTCTCTAGCCCAGCGCCTAATGCGCTTATATACCCTCAGCCATAAGAGCTGGAAGTCCGAACTATGGTACAGTAATGCAACTGTAGTGGGTGTACAGTAATCAGGTACAAGTAGTGAGAACAATCAGTGAGCAACTAGCCTGCTCACAAAGCAGAAGTCCTAATTCAATGCACTGACTAAAGCACTGACTGATGCTGAGTGATACTAAAGAGCTTCCAAAGCTCTTACTCATCGCCTCTGACTAACCATTAGTCATGCACAGTAATCCTGCTTACTCCAGGGCTCTGTCTTTGTCATCCTGCTTCTAGGGCATCCTAGAAGCTGTAGTCCATGTGGTATCGCATATGCTGGCCCAAGACCACATACCCAGGCTGTGTTGCCAAATCCTAGAGAGAACATCCATCTCCTATACTTACTGAACCTCAATGTCTTGTCTGCCCTCAAGGATCACGCCTGACCCCATCCTTGGGCTCTAACCTCGACTCCTGATGTCCCCGCAGTTCACATAGCCTGGTGGCTAGCTATGCTACTGTATGACATTATCAAATACTGATTTTGATGGAGAATTTGACTATATGCCTTATCAAGAATATGATTTGAATGGGAAGCATCACTATCACGATCTCATGTCCGCTAATTGGGCCTGGAAACAAGCAGTAAGAGTTAATGTTTTTATGGACTCTTGCAGAGTAAAACTTATTATTCATCCTAGGATCTAATCACTGAAGATTCTAGTTGTGAGGGCACAATGTTCGTGCCTATAATTCTCGGGAGTGACAAAACAACTGTATCGGTTGCAACAGGAAACAATGAATATTGGCCACTCTATATGTCAATTGGAAATATTTACAATCATGTGCGGAGGGTGCATCGTAATGGACTTATTCTTCCCAGATTTTTGGCAATACCCAAAAGTGTGTATATGTGTGTCACTCATCTCAGAAAGCATGCTAACGTATCACAGCCAATAGAGAATACTCTGATGATGCTGATTTTCGGAATTTTCACCAACAAGTGTTTCATACATCCCTTGCCACAATATTGGAGCCACTGCAACATGGGATGACAAAACCAGACATTGCCCAGATGGACACTATCGTCGACTGATTTATGGCATAGGCCCTTATATTGGTGACTATCCTGAACAAAGCTTTGCTTGCTGGCATTGTCCAAGGATAGTGTCCAAGGTTTGTGTTGTTTTACAATCAAAAAAGCTCAAATTCTGACTCACATCTGATCAGATGTATAGCTAGCCCGAAGAAGTTGTTCAGGGGTCCCACTATCTTATGTTGTCATGAACATACAGACTATCTGGCCCAAAACTACCAGATGGGCACTCTATGGGAAGAATATAGTATTGTTGGCAATATAGTTGTCACCGGCGAGAGCAGTGACACCGGACTAAGTCAGCCTGAGGGATTAACTTCGCTGATGTCCGACTCAGCTTCAGCCTCTACTACTCAAGGCACGTAATAACTTGCTCTTCGTGAGAGCGTCTCGGACTCGATACTAGAGTCTTCCCTGGCTCCAGGATCGTTTACAACGTGTGGTAGACACAGCAGTAGACACAGAATGCTTAGACACAGCCAACAAGCCACAATTGACCTAGAAGTGATAGAAACATGAGTCACTACTCCTATTGGACAGGAGACTTGACTTAGAGTCTCGTCTCTGAGTTCTGCTGATACAAGTACACTACAGGATGGGCTGAAACCATCCCTGCTATTGTAATACTGCTTACTATGTGCCCATGGGCTTACTGAGGCATGTCACTTCCTTACAAACACAGCTGACAGATCCTAGGACGCCCACACGAAAGTCCAAACAGTATGTTACCAACCCCAGGTCTAGACTGCTCTACCAGTCCTGGGGGTCAAACACATTCCTTCAATCTGTCGATAGCGGTTCTCTCCCATCCATGGGGCCGCTCTGTGACAATAGTGGTCTGTTCTACTATCCTTTTCATGTGTTTTATCTATATTATGCATGTTATCTATATCACATGTGCTATCTATATCACACATGCTATGTCATGGTGCAGCTAGCTGCTAGGCTACGTGAACCGTAGAAACATCAGGGGTTGAGGTTAGAGCCCAAGGATGGGACTAGGCGTGGTCCTTGAGGGCAGACGAGGTGTTGAGGATCGGTAAGTATAGATGATGGACGTTCTCTCTAGGATTTGGCAGCATGGCTTGGGTATGTGTGTTGAGATGGACTTCTGTGCGACAAGTCCCGGACCGGACAGTCTCACACTCAGGGGTTTGATAGTGTCGCAGGGCGGCTCCCATGTGGGGAAGAGAACCGCTGTTGACATCTGAGAAGGTGCGCTTGACCCCCAGGACTGGCAGAGCAGTCTAGGCCTGGGGTTGATACGATACTGTTCGGACTTCTACGTGGGTGTCCTAGGTTTCTGTCAGCCGGTTTGTAAGATAGTGGAGCGCCTTAGTAAAGCCCCTGTGGCCTCAGTCAGCAGTATTACAATCGCCAGGACGGTTTCAGCCTGTCCAGTAGTGTACTTGTACTGAAGCAGTAGGGAGACGAGACTCCAAGTCGAGTCTCCTGTCAATAGGAGTAGTGACCTGGTTCCTATTGCTTCTGAGCTCAACCATGGCTTGTTGGACGTTCCTAGGCGTCCTGTGTCTATTCCTCTGCCTCCCTCGCATACCAGGGACGCCAGGCGCTAGAGAGAGCTCTGGTACGAGCAACAAATCCCTTTCTACGAATCAGGAGTCGGAGATGAGACTCAGGGAATAGTGATTCAGCTAAGTCGACCTCAGTAAGGCCCCCTTGTACAGCCACTAAAAGACACGAGTCCGGTGTCACTGCCCTCACCGGTGACATTAGACTCGACTTCTTTCTTTTCACCATGGCCTCCGACAAGAAGCGATACGTGTCAATTCCAGCCGATCAAGAGAAAGCCTGCCGAAACACAGCAGTCTTTTGGGACAACGTACTTCAAACCCACGCAATACGAACAGGAGAATCTAGGACACAGGCAGTGTACTGCCACAAGAAGCGCTGGTATTCAATCGACTGGGACGAAGAATTTACCCCTTACCTCGACGCGAGGATCAAGGACTTGGACAGATACAATCAAGACAGCGAAGGAAGTGCCCCAAACGGGTACGACAACGTCCCCATCTTCGGAGAGAACATTGAATCGACAGACAAAGAGATTGAAGAGGACAAAGCGACAGACCAGCAGATACGTCACTCACCCATTCACACCCCAGTAATTACCACTAGCACGACGACAACAGAACCTCCAAGAACGACGCAACTACTAAGCATCATGACGACCACGACAGCAGGAATGACGTACACCGGTCTAGGGACAGGAAGAGCCAGAGGAGGCTCAGGACCACCAGGAGGAGGGGACACAGCAGGAGGAGGTGGAGGCCCACCAGGGGATCCCCCAGGCGGAGGAAACGCACCAGGGGGAGCGGGAGGTCCGCCCGATGCGGCTGGAGCACAAGCGCAACCAGCTGCCCATGGAGGCGACAGCAAACCCCTAGGAGCCTTGCCAACGATCTTTGAAGGAGATCGTACCAAAGCTGAGGGCTTCCTTCACGAAATAATGACCTATTTCCTCGTTAACCACAATGTGCCGTCGCTAGCATCATTTATCAAACGAGTGGCTTTAGCCCTTACTTGTATCAAAGGACCAGAGGTCAACCAATGGACCTCGCAACAGCTTGAATGAATGGCTAGTAACCTTGAATAACCCAGCAGACGATGTGGCCGCAGTATGGGACACCTTCGTCCAAAATTTCCGAGATCGCTTTCTGGACTCGCAGCAAGCGCAGAAAGCACGCATCAAACTACAGGATCTGAAGATGAGATGGCCAGAGATAGATGAGTACATATCCAACTTCGAAGGGATAGCGCATGAAGCAGGATATGATCCAGCGGACCATAACACGTCGCAGATGTTCCTGCAAGGCCTCCCATCGAGCATAGGAATAAAAATCCTTGAAGACACCGCCGTCGTCACCTACGACCAGATGAAAGCCAAGGCCATCAATGTCACGGCATCTCAACGGATGGTCAGAGCCCTTTATGGATGAAACATGAGCGGCAGCTTCAACACAGGCCCCCAAAGGTCGTCCTTTCCCCAGAACAACTGGAGAAACCAAGGGCAACGCACCCAAAATGCCCCACCCAGACAAGGGTTCGGACAAACCCCATACAACTCCAGCACAGCGCCTAGGGCCTGGGCAAATTATCCGGTGCCTATGGACGTGGATCGAACCCGTGCCCCTAGAGGAAACTGGCGAGGAGGAAGGGGTGGACAAACCAGAGGGAATACTGTCCAAACGGAGGGAAGTAGAACCCAAAGAGGGGCCGCTGGTGCGTGCTTCACATGCGGACAGCAAGGACACTTCGCTCGCTCCTGCCCTTCTAAACAGAATCGAAGGAACAACACCCGCACTGCTCAGCTCATAGACTGGACCCCAGAAGATAACGAAGGCACACCCAATGCCCCTAATCTAGACTCACTATGCCGGCAGCTCAACGCGCTGTCTAAAGAGGAACAAGAGGAAATGATGAACCACATGGGGGCGACGGAAGAAGGAAATTTTACCGAGGCCTGATCCGTGCGGCCTGGATCAGGAGGATAGGGTCAGATAGGATGTACTTCTCGATATGAAAATCTATGCAGTTACGTGTCTTCATCCATCTGGTGCGAAAGAGGGCTGAAACAATCGCACTCCTAGACTCAGGAGCAACTGAAAACTTCCTGAGCATGCAATACGCGAAGAGCATGCACTTCCCCATCAAGAGACTTGACAGACCACGGCCTGTCTATAATGTAGACGGGACGAGGAACTGGAATGGGGACATAGAACATTACACCGACCTGGGGATGCAGACGGGTGGCCAAAGGACGTGGTTACGATTCTTCCTCACAGATTTAGGGGATCAGAAGATCATTCTAGGGTACCCATGGTTTGCCGCAACGCAACCAAAGATTGACTGGGCGAGAGGCTGGATCGAAAGCACACAACTTCCCCTTATCCTACGCACGCAGGCAGCCACCCAAGTTAAGATTGGGAGATGCCGGTTCACCGCTGGAAGGCGAACCTCAATGCTCCGCCAGAAACCAACCCTGCATGAACCGCTCTACATGGCAGGAATCTCCTTCTTCGGCACTTCGGAAAAGAAACAAACGCTGGCGTCAAAGCTAGCGGAGCAGGCAGGTTCACAGAAAGGAGCAGGAACCATCCCAGCTAAGTATCAATGACATGAGCGAGTCTTTAATGAGGAAGCTGCTCAACGATTCCCAGAAACATGTATATGGGATCATGCGATCGAACTGAAACCTGGAGCGCCCTCTTCCATCCCAGGGAAAGTGTACCAACTCACGCAAGACGAACAAAAGGCCCTGCTAGAATTTGTACGAGAACAACTCGCAAAAGGATCTATACGCCCCTCGAAAAGCCCATATGCCGCGCCCTTCTTCTTCATCAAGAAGAAAGACGGAAAACTTCGACCAATACAAGATTACCGACGCTTGAACGAGTGGACGATCCGCAACCGTTATCCTTTTCCCCTTATACCAGAGCTGATTGCGGAAGTGAAAGGAGCACGGCTATTCTCCAAATTCGATGTGCGATGGGGCTACAACAATGTCCGCATTAAACAGGGGGATGAATGGAAGGTGGCGTTCATCACAAACCAAGGGCTATTCGAACCCACAGTCATGTTCTTCGGATTGACTAACTCCCCGCAACCTTTCAGACGATGATGAATGCGATCTTTATGGAGGAGCTCGCACAAGGATGGCTCATCATCTACATGGATGACATCCTTGTTGCCACCAAGGACGACCCCAAGTTCCACGAAGAATGCGTCCACAAAGTACTCGAGAAGTTGAAACAGCACGATCTGTACCTCAAACCGGAAAAGTGCGCCTTTGAGCAGCGAAGAGTCGAGTTCTTGGGAGTGGTGTTAGAAGAAGGCACCGTACAGATGGACCCAGCGAAGGTCCAAGGAGTAGCGGACTGGTCACCGCTGCAAAATACCACTGATGTCCGTGCCTTCCTAGGATTTACAGGTT
This sequence comes from Russula aff. compacta, assembly GCA_003313875.1. NCBI lineage: Eukaryota > Fungi > Basidiomycota > Agaricomycetes > Russulales > Russulaceae > Russula > Russula aff. compacta. The sequence continues at coordinate 3,262 of QLOT01010226.1, read as the reverse complement.
TTTACCACTACTTCATCCCAAATTACTCAAACATCGCTCGACCCCTCATCCAACTGACACACAAAAACACCCCGTTTGTATGGGACACAGAATGCCGCCAAGCCTTCGAGAACCTAAAGACCCTCATGTGCAACAAACCCATACTGCGCCAACCGGACTACACAAAGGCCTTCTTCCTAGCAACAGACGCGTCCACATACGGTGTGGGAGCCGTACTCTCACAGGAGGGAGAACTCAACCCGCGTACCCACAAACCAACGCTCTGCCCAATCGCATACTACTCCAGCACCTTCACCCCAACAGAACGCAACTATGACATCTACGAGCGAGAGTTCCTTGGAGTCCTGAAGGCCCTTAAACGCTTCAGACCTCACGTAGCAGCTACGGAAATCCCTGTTACCATCCTAACCGATCATGCTAACCTGATTCACTGGAAAGCTCCAAGAAAGGTCAATAGAAGAGTGGCAAGATGGTTCGTGGAACTCCAGGACTACAACATCGTCTTAAAACATGTGCCCAGAATGATCCATACAGCCCCAGATATGCTTTCGAGACCACCCGGAATGGACCGAGGATTGATGGACAACGCCAACCTCGTACTTCTCCCCTCATCCATGTTCATCGCTAACACCGCGGTAGCAGCAACCACGCTTAAAGAAAAGGTCTGGGAAGAGCAGAAGAGATAGAAGGAAGAGATGGAGAGGTGGTGCGACGATCACCAAGTCCACAAACTCCCTGAAGGGTATGCACAAGGGTGGAGAACAGCAGTGCCCCCAAACTTAAAGCTAAGACGCGAGATCCTATCCCATTTCCATGATTCACCGACTGCAGGGCACCCTGGAAGGGACAACACTATTGCACTCGTCACACGACAGTACTGGTGGCCAGGGATCAACGCATGGGTAGAACGGTATATGGCAGGATGCGCCCAATGCCAGCAAGGGAAGATTCGCACCACTCGTAGGAAGACACCACCCTTCCGCATCCCAGGGGACCCTTCGAAGAAACCATTCCGCACCATTGCCCTAGACTTAATTACACAACTCCCAACATCCCAGGGGAACGATGCTATCCTCACCATAATCGACCAAGGGTGCTCGAGGGCTGCCGTCTTCCTCCCCTGTAAAACAACGATCACCGGAGAAGGGGTAGCCCAATTATACCTTCAGTATCTATTCCCCTGGTTCGGAACACCCACTAAAATAATCTCAGACAGAGACCCTCGCTTTACGTCCAACTTCACCCGAGCCCTAGCCGCTAAACTAGGGATAGAACAAAATATCAGCACCGCATTCCACCCCCAAACCGACGGAATTATAAGGGGTCTTATTTAATTAGGTTAAGGGTTGAGGGTGGGTTCAGGGTGACAAAATGCAATGCTTTTGAATGAAATCCGGACATGGGACCCGTGTATCTAACGCATCATAAACGCGGACCTTCAAAGGGGCTTTCCAACAAGCCTAAGATCATCCCAATCCGATGAGATTTGGGTGAGTTATACCCTTATCAATCAGGAGATGTAAATCAGTCATAGATGATGCAACTCTGATCCGATATCAATGTTCTTAAGCTCGTTTGAAAGCTTAGATCACGCCACATTTATGATGCGTCCGATACAGTGTATCCATGGTCCTTTTCACGGTCAAATTTACATTACGCCTACCTTGTTCCACACAACACTTGGACACAAACTTAGTAGAGGGAAGCTTTGGTGTACATCTAGGCTAGACTATGTAAAAATATCAAGGAAGGTTATGAGCGTAAAAGAAGGAGAAACAAGTAATCTATGAAAATGCACTGATGTCACGTTTTATGGTCTTTTTCATGCATGTGACGGGCCGGCTAGTGTTGCCGTTGGCTCAAGCTGTCACAATCTGTCACATTGTGAAGATTCCCACCAGCACGCAGCCCCTCATACATGTCATGCTCTTTCCCCCACCACAAAAAATTGTGTCCAAGCACTGCATCAATGCTCTGATTGACCCTTTTTTTCATGTAAAATACTCCTTGTTGTCTAGGCTATCTTACCCAATTTAAGTTTTCATCATAAGTCCTTTGGTCCAGCTATAGTTCCCTGTGGGCACTGTGATCACATGGAAATTTTGGCAATTCTTACGGTAATCGCTGCATTACTCACACAACATTGTTTAGATTTCTCTAAAATTCAGGCATATCAGAGAGGAAGTATATGTAAAGCTACTGTAAAAAGGATGAAGCATCAAAGGTAAAATTGAGGCCAAAAATTATGTTTAGGAAAAGGACCACGGAAATGAAAAGGACCATGGATACACTGTACGTGGTCATATATCTCAGATTGCGTGGTAACATGTGAATTCAGTTTGATCTGTTTATAGATCATGGTTTATACGCTGACCCTTTGTAGCACCCGCGTATCTGTTATGTCATAAACGCGGACCTTTTCAAGGGCTTTCAAACAAGCCTAAGATCACGACAATCGAATCCGATGTGGATGAGATATGCTCTAATCTCTGTTGCTAATTGATAAGGAAATACCTCACTCAAATCTGGTCCGATTAAGATGTTTTTAGACTTGTTTGAAAACTCTACTTAATGTCCACGTTTGTGACATGTCAAATACATCAGGAAAACATCATTGACTTTTTTGGTCTTTGTCTTTTTATTTATTACTTTTTTGGCCTTTGTCTTTTTCTATTTTACTTATTTGGTCTTTGTCTTTATAATATCGTCTATTTTGGTCTTTGTCTTTTAGTCGATGTCTTAATTTTGGTCTTTATGTACTTATCAGTCTGTTAAACATTTTACATAGTTTATGACAGCAATGGTGTACATTACCCTGTAATCTCATGTGCATGATAATCTATGTACTTATTAACATAGAAACAGCAAAATGCATCTAGAGAGTTATTGTAAGTAAATGTTTTAGGAAGTGCCTGAGACCCTGCAACACCAATCAGGTGTGCTGCACGTAAAATTGTATCAATATGAACCAAAGATGCTACATCAGGAAAACCCGAAAAATCTTAACACGCCTTAAAAGTCCTTAAAAGTCCTTAAAAATATTTTTAAGCAGAATTAAGCAACTTTTTGTTAAGGAAATTTTACTTGTGCCAATACGATCCGTTT